>CAKKOB020000043.1:15795-94018 GCA_918844115.2 Phlebotomus perniciosus
TAAGATTTTCTCATTTTTGCATAATCAATAGATATTTAAAGGGTCTAATGTGATGGCATGATTAACACTTTTCCTGGATGTTCTTTATAATATCAGAAAAAATGTTGTGCTGAATTTTGATTTTAGTTTTTATTTGAAAATTTAAGAATTACTGATCAGCTAGTCGTTTTTCAAAATTTACCTTGAAATAATCGTGCATTGGAACGTCATGAATCTGTGCCAAGTCATAAATTGTGCTTGAAAAATTATGATAAAATCCTCATATTTTTCAGTAAGGTTAAAACTGAAAATAATAAAATGGAAATTAACAATTTATTATCTTTTATTTCTTTAAAAAATATCCAAAAAAATGACAGTGACCTAAGTTGAATCCCTTTAGGGTGAGAGAATTGTGATTCATTGAGTCTTGTACCCTTTAATGACTGCAGCCCTATATATCTCCACAAACCACAAGCCACAATTTCATTTGTGCTTCTAACAATGCCAGACAACTCTGCTTGCTTCATAAGCGTACACACAAAAATTCCCATCAGTAAAAATATGAAGATAATCAAGCTGATTAATTGTTTTTGAGGTGGAAATAGCGTGGAGATATTCATAAACATTTTGGGAGTAGGTATTACCATGCACAAAGGAAACAATTTGGTCTATTTTATGTGCGGGATGATATAGCAAATTGTGGCGCGCTTCTTCGGATACATCTAGTGCTAGACCATAAGGTCACACCCAAGTCATGAAAAAATTTCACTTTTCAAGTATAATATTTCAAAATGAAATTCATGGAAAACTTATTATAATATCTCCTGTCGCAAATATCATTTTAGATGAAATATTATGTCTAGAACTAATGTCATTAAAATATGAAAAAGAGTTTATAGGAAAATAATTTAAACTCGATTAATAGAACTTCCTGTATTCTTGAAATGTCTCAGCTTTCTGAGTAAAAGCTAAAGTGCTGGGTATTTGCTCTTTGCAATTCCACTTTTTCTAAACAACATCCTGTAGGTATATATAATAATAATAACAATACTCTATGTGAGATTACAAAAATATCGTTTGGAGTGGGTCAAGAAGAATTTTGGTGTGGAAAGTAAAATAAATAAATTTTTATAGTTGAATTTGTGAAGGAAATGAATGTTTGTGGTTTCATTTTATAGACTTTACTTTGGATAAACATGTATAATTTTTCCAAAGAAAAGATCATCATTTCCCCTCAAAAATTCATCATCACTTCCTTCTTAAGTTATTTTAAAAATCAATAATCTGATTAAAGCCCGAGTTTGTGTGAAATCTTGAAATAAAGTCAAGTGAATGAGTACCAGAAAAGTTTCTATCGCACTGTCAGATGATGTTCAATTATTCAATACATTTCATTCGATTTATTGCGAAATGCTATTTTCAGCAAATATAGACAGAAGCATCAAGTAGATTTCCAATTTTCCTTCTCAAGTATTCTGTTAAATTGAAAGTGAATCTATTTGATCTGTAATATAAGGGACTAATTCATTTCTTCAACTCCCATGCCCTTGTGAGTTATCTCAAAATTTTCATTCCTGATAATTTATTGCGAAAGAAGACGATATGAGTCTATAAATACATTTATATACATATATGCATGCATTTATATGTACAGACAGCAACTGATTCAGAGATAAAAGAAAACACTTAATTATCCCGAATTTGGTTTAATTTCAGATTGCAAATCGTCTGTGTTGCGGATTGAGGCAAATTACAGAAATGGAGCACTAATGAAAGTATCCATTAGAGATAATGAAGGCAATTTATGCAGCAGGATATTTAAATGATGACAATGAATATGAATTAAGATGAAGTGGAGGATGCCAGGAAGAGTCCTAATGAATACGAGGAGCACCAGATAATCTGATTGGCAATTCTTCTGTGTGATTCCTGAAAACGTTGAAATATGGGATCAGAAAGACTATTGCACGAGCTATTTGGCATTAATAAGTCAGCTCCAAATTATAATTTGGACAAGACAGTTGCTGATGTATATGCTACGAGCTATCCATATCTAATTCCGGCAAATGAAGATTTCATCGGCCAATATAGCGCCAATAGGACTTTTTTCTTGATGGACGACCATCAAAAAGTCTACAATGAGACTGACGATTGTTCCATCGGCTACAATTCACCCGACACCATTCTATCTAGCTCCTATTTCCAGACCATGGTGTACTTCTTATACATCAGCATCCTCTTAATGGCTCTAGTAGGGAATGGTATTGTTTGCTTCATTGTTCAATCATCGCCAAGGATGAAAACCGTCACCAATTACTTTTTATTCAATTTGGCATTAGGTGATATCCTGATGTCAGTGTTTTGTGTGCCATTCACCTTCGTACCCACAATTCTCCTACAATACTGGCCATTCGGAACTGTGCTATGTCATTTAGTTAATTACTCACAAGCCATTTC
Organism: Phlebotomus perniciosus; assembly: GCA_918844115.2. Taxonomy (NCBI): domain Eukaryota; kingdom Metazoa; phylum Arthropoda; class Insecta; order Diptera; family Psychodidae; genus Phlebotomus; species Phlebotomus perniciosus. The sequence continues at coordinate 18,232 of CAKKOB020000043.1, forward strand.
CGTTCTAGTCAGCGCATATACGCTCGTTGCGATCAGTGTGGATCGATATATTGTCATTATGTGGCCACTGAGACCAAGAATCACAAAGAGGTGAGATATTTTACTATCTACCAGCAATCATGTGTAACAACTCCTTTTGTTCTATGCCACTTTATGTATGCCATGTGTACATTTGTTGAACTCCCTCTTGCAGATATGCAAAATGCATTATAGCGGTGGTGTGGGTAATCGCTCTTGTTACCGCCTTCCCAATTATCATCGTCTCCAAGTTGTATCAGCCGGAAGGATGGCATCAAAAGTGTGACAAGTAAGTTTTCCGCCATGAATATCATTGCTCTTCCATGTCGCGCTAAAGAAAAAGAAGGTCGTGATATATGTATAGATAATGTATATAAACTGGGGTATAAAAACACTTTTACCCGGAAGCTATATCATTGTTGTACTGTTTTCGGGTGAAAAAAGTGGGAAGACATATTATTCATAAATCATCTCTAGCCAGCCACCCCCTCAACAGTCAAGTTCAATGATTTTGCTTAATTTTCTGCTCGAGTGATTTAAAATTTGTGAAGTTTGAAATTGAAACGAGAAGGTGTAACTTTAATGAAACTCAAAATTCGAAAATAAACTCTTTAACAAAGTTTATCAAACAGATATTAAAACTGATATATACTATATCTGTTGTAATTATATGTATTTAATTGAGAAAGGCAAATTTTTCTTTGTAAGTTTTGGGCAAGCTTTTGCAAAGCGTCTCATAACGTAATTGTCTTCGTGCAAAAGGAAGTTATATAATATTAGGTAGAATGAAATCCACATAAAAGTTAAATTTAAGAGGGGTACATGTGGTTAAGTTATCTCAATAATCATAAAAGTTACCAGACGTAATATTTTAGACATTGTCATCCTTTAATGACGACAATATTTGTCTTCCAGCTACAATTTAATACCAGCTTTCTTGAAAATACTCAAAATGCTTCTAATTATTCCCAGGGCAATAAAGATCAATCAATATTAAATTCCTTATTTCAAACTTTGATGAAAATTTGCAGACGAGGCTTTTAAAGTGACTTTTAGATGAAAATTAATTCCGAAGGTCGAGTAGAGAATTCAAAGCAATTTAAATAGTCGAAATACAACACGTGTTTCCTTGCATATGGGTTAACCAATTTTTTTTTTATTGCAATTCATACATACAACATTTTGTGACGTAAATATGGGCTAAACGTGAAAATAATATAATGTGTGGAATCTGTTGCTTTTCTTTACATTCCACATACATACATATATGGAGTAGGTAGTCCATATTTCGCTTATCATATTATTGTTCAGTTTTAATGTCAAATAGAATGTTCTTGATTTCGCTCGAAGGTGAAAATTCCCCATTATTCATTGCCGCTTCATGTTTTATGTTAAAATTTTACGTATTCAGAATATTTTGGAGATGTTCATATACATATTATATATTTACATCATCACGTCAAGTTTGAATGATATGTAATGCATATTTCAAAATTTTCTAACCATCTCTTCAAAAACAAATTCTTCATTTATATTAAGTAGGGGAATTTGGTAGAAATGCTTATGCTTTCAGCATAAAATATATCATATACTTTAAGATTTCAGTTACTGAAATAAACATACATACCTATATTCTTTCATCATAGCCTGGTGCAATAAAGTTAATCCCAGGATAAGAGCTGAGTTGGTGTGAATTTTTATAGTTCATATAAAAGAAAAAGAATAAGAAGAATAAGACTGCTTTGCTATCTACACACAATGTCTGAATTAGGCTTTTATTATGATTAACGTAACTTATTTCTGCAGTTATACTGAATCACGAAAGAAAGTTTATGAATTTAAACATTTCGTAAAGCTAGGAAGAATGGCTGGACTTTTAGACAGCTTATTAATGTAAAATATCTCTGGGAATTTTTTACAGCTTCTGACTCTCTTTGTATTTATTTGTTCTTTCTAGGTACATTTGTCATGAAGACTGGAAAGAGGGCAGTCAGTATTTTTACTACACTTTAGCTCTAATGACATTGCAATTTGTAATTCCAATTGTTGTACTGTGCTTCACATACATTCGTATCGGTAAGTTTAAAAAATTAAAAAAAAATGTAAGCAAATCAATTTATAAAAATACTCTCTCCTATACGTGATATTACAGCAATTGCTGTTTGGGGTAAGAGACCACCAGGGGAGGCAGAAAATTCCAGGGATCAGAAAATGGCACGATCTAAGCGAAAGGTATTGTTAACAATTTTATATACAAACGTATCATAGGTATTATTATATTCTAGATGAAATCATTCGCCTAATTCAATTTTTTCGATAAGTATTTTTATTAGGCGAAATTAATTTTTCATTTCATCCAATTTTTTTGAGCAATTTGTGTGGAATATTGTGGAAATTTTGACAAAATTAATGAAAAACCAAAACAAAATCCTAAATTGACTTTTCACCGCTATACCTACCTACTGTGACAGAGATTAATGCAAAGCAAAACAAACAAACTCCCTGTTACCGCTTTAATATTCGGATACATTACCAATATCATTTATTTTCCTTCCTCTGAAATATTTCTACCTCAATGTTTACAATGCATAGGCCTTTAAAAAAAATGCGAGGGAAAAATATATCTGTAAATAAACGTTTCTACAAATTTGAACTGAGCGAGATGAAAAAAAATGATATTTTTTGTTTACTTAAACAAAAAGTGGAGAAGACTTCGCAGTATGTTCTGACTCATGCTCTGATATAATGAGTTAAATTTCACTCACAAAAGAGATGAAAGTCACTGAATTCCAAAATGACGATTCACGCATATTTTTTAAAGGATCAATAATTTTGTGACATTTACCTTTAAATATATTTCATTTCGGTTGATAAAAAAATAATAAAACAGGGAAAGAATTATTATGATTATCAACTGAAATACATTTGAACATTAAAAAAATTAAAGATTTTCAACCGTACGTAAATATGTTTTGAAATTGTTCAAATAAGTAAAGCTTATGACCCAAAGTGAGCAATAGATTCATCATACTTTATTATATTTGTATTTTTAATACATATATGCATATAGAGACGTAAATTTACATAATGTTTCATTACTTTTATTAAAAAATCAATTGTGTACATATTTGGTATGTTTGGTACATAAATTCATCTTTGTAAAGTTTGCCATATTACTTCAACAAATTAACGTGTTGATAATGATTTTTACACATTGTAAAAGCTCTACCTAGATACAATTGTTCAATGTTTTATTTTTAAATTTATTTGCCATCATTTTTACTATAAAAATATTGGATTGGATAATAATGTAGAGGTGTAATGAGACAATGACTTTTCAATGATTTTTATAATGATGCGGCTTTAACGATTTACTTACACATAATTAAATATTTATCTCTTTGATCATTTTCGTCACACAATATTTTATCACGTCACATTTTCCACATGAGCATTTCAAAATATAAAATTAAAACCTTTTTATTACTCTTAATTTGTGGTTATATTAAAATTATAAAATTGTTTATGTGGAAGAGAAACAGGAGGATTTTTATTAAATAATTTTACCAATTCATTAAAATTCGCCACGAATTATGAATGCAAACATCAAAGCAGAATATAATACTGCATTAATCTTTTACACATTTAGCTACTTCCTTGAATTTGTGACATTCCATTTAATTATTTATCTTAAATTTGCAATAAAGCACCGAAAAGAAAGGAAAAAAATTGCTTGCTTAAGATGTTTTACATAACCGAAATTAGGATATGAGATAATTTTAAATTTCAATTTCAAATTGAAAATTACTGTAAATTTGTCATAGTTTATGTGACTTTGCCTAATTTATCAATCTTTTAAACTGCTTCTCGATTAGTTAGAGACAGAAATATAAAATTTATTATCTATCTGAAAAGATTCCTCCACCGAAATCTGAATTTTGCATTTGAGTTTGAAATATTGCGGAAAGAAACGTATAGTTTCATTCCTTTCCGAGTTATCATACTTGCTATTTATCATACTATTCATAAATAACTTTTTCCATCATGATGCGATTAGTAGAAAAAACAAAGGTTTTCTTAATCATTTAAATATAACTACAAAGCATTAAGACACGAATCACAAATATTTCTTTTTAAGATCTGAGAAACTCTTTAGTGTAAAGTGTGACTACTGAAAATCATTATAAATTATGGTTATTTGGAGGCTCATTGAAAAGTTGACTAGCGGTAAAAATATCATCAGGAAATTGTTGGGAAAACATTCTGCGAAGTGTTTTTGCGCAAACTTGAATTAAATGTTCCCCGAGTGCTCACGAACATCTGAAGAAAACTATCACTTTCTTTTCTGATTGAGGGTCATCTGCTTGTATCTTTTCTCTTCTTCTCAATAAATTTATGACACGATTTCAGTTTCACTCAAGTTTTCTTGAATTCACCGCAAACACAATTTTTTGTGGTCGTGTGAAACGCCAATTTTGATTATTTAATTGAACACATTTACTTGCTGCGGCAACCAATTTCTTCACAACACAATTTACTTCATTCCATGCCATGAAATCTCATGTGGAGTATTCGGTGAGAATATTGCAGTGAAGATGTCCAAGAAATTTACATACAAACGAAAATATACATTAATATGGTACATCACATTATTACCGTATTCATGGTATGTATACAAGGCGGATGAGTGAAAGGATGGCACATGCGTGAAGCCAGAAACTTTTCGCACTTTCAGAGCGCAAAATTGAAAGACCAACAGACTGTTGCTTTTGAACTGCGACTGCTATTTAACTTTATGTGTTGTATTCGAAACATGCAGCGTAATGTATGCTGGTTGGGGGAACTGATATAATTGGCTCTCTGGGCAGAGGAAATATAGTCCAACCTGGACGTGTTTCGGACGTATCAAATGATTATGGAGTTAAGTATTCAGAGGCTTTGTCATAGAGCGTGGCAAATCTCATGGAATTTCAGGTCCATTTGAAATTAATGTGGGTAAAGTCCTGCTTTTGAAACCAAATAATTGTCATATAAGCCTGAAAGGAATTTATCGCATATGACCAATGGATGAAATATGGGGAAATTGCGTTAGAGTTAAACATACCAATATTGAAACTTTAAGCAATTTTGTCAAGAAACCCATGAAATAGCCTTAAAATTCCGCTTCATTTAATGCTGATGATCAACTGTGTGGTTTGTCGTGTTGTTTTCAACATATACATATATGGAACATTATAGTGGAGACGCGCTTTCTATTGTATAAAAGCATCTCTCTCATTGAACTTATCTCTCTCTCTGAGTAGAAATAAATTTAAGATTTATTACTGAAAAATTTCACCAGACACACGACAATATGTGATGAGCTGAAAAATGAAGATAGTAATATCTCAAAAATTGATGATTTACTGGTATACCCCATCGATACTCACCGGACGATTATTTATTACACAATTTTACAGGTAATGAACGAATATGATTGAATTGAAATACTCTACAGGAATCCGTCTAATGATATATTCAGCATTTGACTTAAATCACACGAATAATCACTTTTTGTTGGCAACTATAAATCCATCATTGTCTGCATGTGTGACTGCGACATATTGCCGAGAGACATCGAAATTTCCGATATTAATTATAACCACTATGAGTAATTAGCAACTTTCCAAAGATAAATTTTGGCAACTCTCTTCCTCTCTGCAAGAGAGCTAAATATTAATTTAATAAAATATAAATATTAAAATTTGAATATATCCAGGATGCATCATTATAAGAGTAATTTATTTTATTGAAAATACCACCTATATATGTAGGTATGCATCTATGCTTTTTTGCTATACAGAAGTCCGTATGAGTGGTAGGGTTTTACATAACGAAAGAGAAGCGCGCGATGATTTCCAGAAATGTCTTTCCAATCCAGTATACACTACAAATCTTTACTTTCTAACCAACTATTTGTGTTCTATGTATAGCCAATGTATTATGGTAACTCTTCTTCGTTTTATTTCACAAAAGATATTTCGATACACCACCAATGGAAGCGCAGTCACAAGTTTCAACTGCCTCTCCAAAGCGTATAGTCAATCGCTTCATATGCAGGAAGTCAAACCAGCATGAGCTTATGCACTTTCATGCTGTTAATCGCACTGCGAATAGATTAAAATCGAATCCTCTCTGTATTGTTAGCATTTGAATGCATATCTGTGGACAGTTTAGGACAGTCAAGGAAGATGCAAGTCTTCAAATTACAAATTCTTTGACTCTCTGAATGATGTGCCCAAAGTGTTTTTCCTTCCTTGTGCGAGTATCGCAGAGTGTGTTGGGTTGTGAGATTGAAAATGAAAACTTTACATTATGTACTTTTGCGGCATGAGTAATATGCATTTTATAAAATGAATAATAAGCAATTTTCCAAATTTCGCTGACATGGCTAAAGGTGAGGCACGATGAGCCCATATTGAGATTATCATACGGAATTTATTCACATGCTGGACATTACTTTCTTTTTCGATGGAGACGAGAAGAAGTCGGTCGCCAGATTGATGAAGAATCTCGTTTTCAACCGAAATGAAAGAAGAATGAGGAGAAACAACAAAGACAAAAAAATAGCTTTGCTTGCCAAAAAAACCTTATATTTTATTTTATTTTGTCAAAGGCGGAAAATCGTCCTATTGTGACATTTTGATGTGGGTAGCATGAAAATAATTTATACAAAATTCGTGATAAACTCCATGTGAAATCAAATGCCAAAATAAGATCGGAAAAAGGGACTCACACGTCACTCACTTTTAAGAGCACGCCACAGTGCAAATAGGAGTGTACCGCAGTACATTAAGACATGTTAAATAGGAATTCATTTAAAATTATGTGTATACATACAAGTTCAATTATAAATTAAGAGGTGAATGTTCGTGGTCCCACAGTTCACACTCAACAATTACTTGAAGCGGAGTGTCTAAGCGTCTTCATCGTTCCACCTACCATTCTATAAAGAAGATGATGGGATGATATAGCGTCACCACCACCTGTTACATGATTTTAACACTATGCGTTGAAAGTGTGTCTGCTTTTGTCCATTGCATACACCAAACTCTCCCCTCATGTCAATTAAATGTAGTATTTAATTGTTTTACAGTTACCACCACCAAACTATACTCATATAACTGTGTGATGGGAAAAAATTGCACATATCACTTTTACCAATCATCAATTTTAAGTACTGTTACGAACGAAGAGAGTGGATTTCATTTTCGATTTTTCAGTTCCTTGTATACCGCTATCATCTCTATATTAGTGTCTGAGATTCATCTTGATTAATAATACTTTTCACGTCACTTCTATATAGCGTTTTCCTCTTCATTACATTGGATAACTCTTTATTTCATTAAAATTTATGTTTTTTTAAGTAAATCGTCTGCCAATTGTATTGGAATGTGGTGTTTCCACGCTATATTTATAAAAGGATTTCCTATGATTATATATCTTCATAAATATATATTTTTTCTCAAGTAAATTTTTCCTTGCATTCTGCAATAAATTCATTAAAAAGTTAAAATCAATCTTATCGGTGTACATATCGTTGAATTCAATCTTTCAATATCAAATTAATGTAAATTACTTATTGAAAGGAGATCTTTCTTAAGTGATTTTCATTAATAATTAATTCCAATTTACACATTTTTATTATGAAGTGCTCTGAGTTAATTAATTTGCTTTAATTGCAAATTTCACGCAAATCTGTAATTAACTCTTGCTTGAGAGAAAAAAGTGATTTTTGTCCTTTGTGCTCACAATAGCTAAATAATAGACTACCAGGAAAATGTTTAATTAAGCTCAGGTAGCAGGAAGACTATATGGCAAATGTTCACAAAATAAGCTCCGACTAAACATAAATCTTAATGTCACGGAGTTAGTGCAATAAGATGGAAAATTCATAATGTATAACTTTTCTTGTTTGTCTCCATCGCGTTACGGCTCTCACTACTTAGCAAAAGAAAATCACTGCATATCATAAGTACGAATAGTACTCTGACTTGTTGTGATAATGCACCATGACAATTCCCACTTAAACAATGGTTTTAAAATTGCCACTAGAGTAGTATGTATAGTGCATAATATACATAATAATGGTGCTATAAATTTAGTTATATTGCTTGCCACATCGCACTGTCTCCTCTCATACTAATGGATCATGAATGTGACATAAAGGCAGTAGAAAAGGTTTTATTTTATTCATCATTCAGAATTCCTACAACTTTTCATGAGCTCTTGTACACATTTTTGCACATTATGACATGAGAATGTAGGGATGCCATTCAATATTAGAGCCATGTAATTCACTCAAAATGTTCTAGCTAGATGTTTTTTTTCTGCCAACAAGGGACACAAAAATTCTTGGTCAGCTAACTGCTTTGGGGGTGCAATATTTATGACAAATTAACTTTCTGACCGTCTCTTGGGAATTGAGTCCATATATATATAATAGAAGGGGTTAGTCTAAGTCAATACTTTCATTTCATTTGATATACTCGTATAAAGTCGAAGGAGCTGGTCTCACTTTAATAATACAGAGTTGAGTAATACTTTTATATTACGTCCATGGAAAATGTAAATCCCTTCTTTGAGAAATTCTGTTATGAAATATAAAAGACAAGGAAATTGTCTCCCAGGAAAAATCTTCAATCTTAAATTTCAAAATAATATTACAGTTTAAGAATAACTTTAAAAAATTTAAATAAATCTTCTATCTACATAGCTTACCAATCGAAATGCAGTATAAACGTACAAGAAGAATCCGTGATGTACACATCTTTGAATTTAATATAAAAATATATATTTCTCAACACTTACGCGAGTGTGTGTGATCAAAATATCTGATGGTAACTGAAAAAGACAACAAATGATTGGAAAGTCTTAAGCGAGAGTCAAGAGAAAAAAATGTTTGTTTGTATATAGTAAGATAAGAATGCAACAAATCTTGCGTTGTGAGGAGAGATGTTATGTATAAACCTTTCGAAGGAGGACGATGCCTTGCGTTTTTCATGTTTTGCTGCCGTTGATGATGAGATGACGCCACAATGATTGCGGCGAAGAAGTTTTATCTTTCAACAGCAATATATACAATGCATGCACGAGCTAATATGAAGCAGTGTCGTCTCCCCAGTCACTGAACCAGAAAGTTGTGAGTGGGTCCAGTTTTGAGCTTCCCAACTGCGGATGACGGAGTCATCTTCAGTAAAAGTGGTTGGGTGAATGTATGAGATGGAAAAGAAAGGAGAAAAAACCGATTGAAACATGCCCAAAAGAAGATTCTCTTTTTACACTCCTTTTTTTGTGGGCAACTCCCCCTCCATGTCATGGCGATAAATGTGTTTTTTTATCTTCTTCTTTTCTTCTTTTCCTTGCCGATTTGAAAGCTCGTGTTGTTTTCAATTAAAAATTTGTATAAAATAACACTTACCTGTTGTCATTGCATAAGAAAAATTATTAATATTGAGCTCTTCTTACATGTCTCTCTCTAACTAAACCTTTCTCGTCAACAACATTGTTGTACTCTCTAATGAGAATCGCGTATATTTAGTTCAGGGCCGTAAAATGATGAGATCTTCATCCAAGTTTTTCCCCTTTACTTACCATTCATATACAATGAAAGTTCATAAACAGAGTGGGATACACACACAATAGGCTAAACATTTACCCAAGTTGTGGATGGAAAAAAGTCCGAAAAATTCTTTTTTTGTTGATACCCCTCTATGAATTGATCTTATACTTCTCTGACATTAAATTACCATTACAAGTTATTGTGGCTGGAAACTGAGAAATTCGTCTTTCGTATACTTTTTCATGCTCAACGAAGCGTGTTGGGAAATTTAAGTTATTTCTGTAATTATGTCTATACTACTTCTTTTTTCTTTTCGGCGAAAGATTCATAAAATATGCTGACAACGAAACTTTGGGAGCAAAGGAGTTAAAAATCTTCTGTCTTTTCTTTTCACATCACATTGTATGTAATTTTTAACATTTGCATTGGAGATCTGGCGGTTTATTGTGAAGAGTGTGTGCGTTTAAAAACACTATGCTCGTGAACACTTTGTTAACATGCAATTCACAATTCTATCATCTTCACTTTTTCATACTCTAACGAAGAGTACTTCTTTTTTCTCCTCAATGCCCTCCCCCAGATGAATATTAACTCTGGCTGGGTGACGTGTTGCAGCCACAATGAAAGAGTGGATCATCAATCTATCTGTACATATTTTAAGGTTTATGGTTATGCAATTGCGAAAGAACACAACAATTAAGTGTATAAGTTAAGGGTAATTAACAATTTTTGTAGTGTCTGAAATTTCTTTTATTTTTTTTTCCACCAACTGAGTGCACATGAAAGATGAGAGCGACATATACAATTATATTTAAATTTAATGGGAAAAAATATATAACCCAACAAGCAAAATCAGTGGACAGCAGCTATAAGGAAAGGAGGGTGGTGAATGGCGGTGAAACTGAGATACACACTAAATTTTATCCCACTATTGTGACTCATTAGCTTTTTTGCAGAGAAACTCACGCTCGGCCAGAGTATTTTGCCATAAAAAGAAGACATATCTCATGATGAGACTACATCAGCAGACAGTAGTCTATGATTTCTCTGAGAGCCATGCTAGTTTTTTTATGCACTTTCTTGTCCATGTGAAAGACCTTCTATACCCTCATTAATATGTGATCAAATCTAAATTTTGTGATACCTAGCGGTGTCATAATACAGCTTCTATATAACATTTTGGATTTTATCATCAAATGTTATAATTCGGGCAATAATCATTTCTTTCAATGCCTTAGAGCTAGAGAATGTGACTAACTTCAAAATCAAGGGGGAGATATTATGATCAGAAATGGTGTACATTTGAGTGGAAGTACGCTAGAGCTTTTGGAAGTGGAGTGGAAGCGCTAAGAATTTTTGAAAGCATCCAAGGAAGAACAGGAGCTTTATGAAGTTTTTTCCAGAACATCAGAATTTTTTTAAAAAGCTTTTAGAATATTTTAGAAAATCGTACATAGAAAGCTTTACAAAACTTTCTAAGAAAGTTTTAAAAAGCTCTATCAGAAACCTTTAGAAATTTTTCTTAGAAAACTTTAACAACCTTTCCTAGCTTTACAAACCTTTCTTGGAAACCTTATTAGAAAGCTTTAGTAGCTTCTCTTAGAAAGCTTTGAAAACCTCTCTTAGAAAGCTCTCTTAACCTTTCTTAAACAGTTTTGGAAACCTATTTTAGGAAGCTTTCTTTGAAACCTTTCTTAGAAAGCTTTAGAAACATTTCTTAGACAACTTTTTTTTAAGAAATCTTTATGAAAAGCTTCTAGAAAGCTTTTTAGTGACACTTCTTAGAAAGCTTTAGAAACTTTTCTTAGAAGGCTTTTTTAGAAAGTTTCTAAGCTTTCATTAAAGTCTGTTTCGAAATTTTCTAAAAATTTTTTTAGAAAGTTTTCTTATAAAGCTTTATTTTAGAAAGCTTTTTCAAAAAGTTCTAGAAAGCTTCCTTAAAAATCTTTATAATACTTTAGTATAGAAAATAAAATTAATAGAATGAAAACTCATAAAAGCTTCCGAATTGAAGCTGTGGTGAGCTTTTCAACAAAATGTGGAAGTGCTAGAAGTGGTGCACGTCTTTTTGAACATATTATAATATCTCCCCCTTGTTCAAAATACATATATAAAATAAAATATTATAGTCAATTTTCAGCTTTTTTATTAGGTCAATAATATCCGGGTATTTTTAATGAACTACACGGAGATCTGACATCTCTGTAATTTTGATGGACCCGCATTTGACTTTTCGAAATCGTTAAATTGCCGCCCTCCCATCAGGAATTCTCAGCCATGATGGAATTTTATGCAGGTGTTTCTTTTAAGGTAAAAGTGAAGAAAACCAATCATTTTGCACTTTTTACATTACCTAAATTCTCATTTAAATTAATGCCAACTCAAAAGGAGAGTTGTCCTGAATCTCTCTATTAGTCTAATGACAACATCTGTGAATTCTCTACAAAGGACTCTCACAAGAGTCAAATGGGAATATAACGATAAAGAAGTTGCTGAAAATAAAGATGATATTTCTTCCCATAATTGAGGGTATAAATGTGGCTAAAGAACACTCATAGTCTCATGGGTCCCTTGTCCCTGAATTAGGAAAGAGTTAAAGCAATATCCATCCCTATGAGCCAAATACTTCTGGATTATGCTTCTTTAATTATTTTCGTATATAAGTAGAAGGATATGATATTGCCATATCGTTGTCTTATGCGACATTGACACAAATTCAATAAACGAGTTATATTTCGTTGCATGTAAAAAAAGAAGCATCAGTTTGGGAAATTTGAAATGAAATACCCTATCTTATAGCAATTCGTTGCGCATTTACACAATAATCCCAAAATTTTTGCCAAGTGTGCAATATTAGGAGGAAAAAAAAAGTTGGAGTCTCTTTTTTTGTCTTTGTTGAAAGAGTGAAACTTGAGGGGACTTGGTCAAGATTCACATGTGAAATAGCATCATTTTATATCTCATATGTACAATTTTGGCTCCTTCAATCAATGCCTTGTGTAATTGAATTTTGCCCACTCAATTTTTCCTGAACTCCAATCAATTTGTGACTGAAGGAAAAAAATATCGATTTGATGGCCTTTTTTATCTGGTATAAAACTCATGGGATTCTTCCATATATATATTGCAAAATCTCTAGACATAATAATGGACTGATGGTGAACTGGTGAGAGCGAAAAAAATAGTCTTAAATTTGTGTGACTATAATGAACAGTGTCCAACACTTGCTTATTTAATACGTGGTTTATACCTCTTGAGATGAGATGAGTAAGAGAAAAAGACATCAATCAAAAATGATGTTGCGCAATATAACGTATGGGAGGAGGGTGCTCAAGATTTTTTGGACAGTTAATTTGTATAAATTTGATATGATGAGGATGCCATCAATGGTTTATGTAATTCGCCAAATATACACTAATTAATTTTTTCCACCAGACATTGAAAACATGCGTATTTTCTTCCGCTGTCTTATTTACCAATGAATTATTTTAAATTAATTAAAAAGAAGCTCAAGCTTAACGAAGAATTAAACGATCTTTGAGCCTACATTCTTTTCAGATGCTTTGAGAGTTGAGTTAATGCGAAATTTATAACGTGAATTATTTGTTATTTGTCGAACAAAAGAGAAAGTGTTTAGAATAAATTGCGCGAGGGAGAATTTCATTTTATTATTTTTTTTATTGTTGTAAATAACAATGGCACTGCCCACAAGATTACTGGATGGAAAAGTATGTTTTCAGAGTGGCCTAGAGTCCATTAAAATGAGGTAAATGTACCGAATTCTGCGAGATGAGAAAATTTTTGCACACATCCGAAGCAAGTTAAAACGCGAAATAAATTAATTCATGTTGTCGGAATATTTTTTTGGCTCGCGCGAAGTCACATTTATTATTTACTTAATTTCTCTGCCTCTTTCTCTCATCTATGTGTAAATGGACAGTGAATTGTTCCTCCACATGCACATACCGGAGAAATGCTCGGAGCCACGAATGATGATATGTATTCTTTAACACTGAATCTGTGAGAATTTCGCGTCTTTGTCTACCAGCGGCCAGCCACTCCAGCAGCGGCACGGTTGGGGAGACAAAGTAGACGAAAACGAGGAAAAGAAGAAGATACCTATCTCCATGAGATGTTTCCAGCAATGATGTAAGCCTGTGTGAGTGCTTCCCATTGCAGCGGTATTATGGTAAAAAGAAGATGAAGCTGGGTGGCGCGGAGACTGAAAGAAGAAAGTCCCCTCCAAAAATTCCCGCTCTTGGTGAATGCTGTCTCATGTACATTTGGCCAACAGACAACACCAACTATAAGGCATGGTATTGGGCTTTCTCGTTGCGATATATAAATTGAATCGCGGGTCTTGAGATCGTCAGTCAACTGCTAGGATTGCTCAAAAATAATACCGAAATGAGAGCTTTTGTATTACTGTCTTGTTTGGCACTCGCCGCGGCCAGACCCGAACCGCCAAGTGGATATAACTACAATCGTCCATCTGGAGGACACGGTGGTGGTGGACTCCTTGGTGGCGGAGGACATGGCGGTGGCTTCGGATCCGGACATGGGGGTGGATTCAGTGGTGGATCAGGACTCGGCGGAAGTTTCGGAGGTGGACTCGGTGGTGGATTGTCTCATGGATTAGGAGGTGTGTGTTAATGAAAATTACAAAAAAGTTACAAAAGTGATTCTATTCTGAAAAAAATGGATTAAGCCCAATGGATTTTCACGATCAAAAGAAACAGAATAGCATAAAAGTGAAATCTCAAAAAAAATTCTTCTTGTGGATTTACTCGCGAGACAGTGTGTTATGTACAAAGTATCAAGTACTAAAGATATTTTGTTTGTTATATTGTAGGCTCTGGATTTGGTGGTGGATCGTCTTTCGGTGGCGGATCAGGCGGTGGATTCGGTGGATACAGTTCTGGAGGCTCAGCCGTTGTTCAGAAGCACATCTACGTGCACGTCCCGCCTCCAGAGCAGGAAGAATTCCGTCCACAGAAGCACATCCCTGTCAGTCAGGCGCAGAAACACTACAAGATCATCTTCATCAAGGCTCCATCTCCACCCTCGTACCAGGCTCCAGTCATTCCTGTTCAGCCACAGAATGAGGAGAAGACCCTGGTCTACGTGTTGGTGAAGAAACCCGACGAACAGCCCGATATTGTCATCCCCACTGCCGTGCCCACGCAACCCAGCAAACCCGAAGTCTACTTCATCAAGTACAAGACCCAGAAGGAGTCTGTCGGCGGTGGCGGATATGCCTCTGGTGGTCATGGTGGCTCTGGAGGTGGTCTTGATCTCGGCGGTTTGGGCGGAGGACTCGGCGGTGGACTCGGTGGCGGACACGGTGGTGGACTCGGCGGAGGACTCGGAGGACTCGGCGGTGGACACGGTGATTTGTCCTCAGGATCAGGCGGTGATCTGTCGTCAGGACATGGAAGCTCGGGACCATCCACATCATATGGACCACCCGGTAAATCTGGCGGGCCATATTAAAGCGATTACGACAATTCTAGCTAGTCCTAAAACAACTTCTATTAAGAAATGAAAAAAAAGCTGTTGTAAATATTTTTCCTTCTTAGTTAATAACGAATTTGTGTACCTACGAATTTTGCAATAAAACGGTGACAAAATTAGCTCTAATGTGTTGCACTATAATCTCAAATGAGGTCACTTTATATCGTAGGTAATGACGGCCGAAAGAAAGGAAAGCGCCCCATATATAGATGATATTGTATTACAATTTTTGCAGGCGAAATTCGACCATTCTTTCTCGTGTCATGCATGTATACATATATGCATATATGTAAGGTACTTTTAGCATACACTTTCTTCCGCTTTTCACATAGTCGAATTTCATCCGCATCCAATCTTCCGTCTATAGTTCATTAACATCATCATTTCGACACAAAATCCCGCAATTAATATTCGCGCAACTAAACTAATGAAGCTCGTTTTTGAATAGTCGTTCTTTGCCTCTGTAAATCGAGGGGCCTCTGATGATGTTAAGATGATGGTGCTGATAATGATGCTCCACGGGTTTTTTTATATTGTGATTGTTGAGCCAAGTGAAAGTATGGCAAATTGTGCTATATAACAAAATATATAAGTGTGCATTATTTTCGCCATCAGTGTTTTGTGTGAAGAGTGGTTGAAAAAAAGGGAATTACAAGAGATGTAACTCAATCAGTAAGAGGAAAGGAAAAAAATGTGAAATTGAATAAATAAAATCAGGAAATTAAACGCAAACAGATCCTTGCCTCATCCCTCCACCCAGGGAATGGCATTGAGGTGTAAAATCGTGGCGAGAGTTCCATTAGTAAAAGAAAATGGTGACAGAAAAATAAACAACAAACAAATATTCATAGTAATAACAATATTTTTTCAATATTCATCGGAATATTTATGGAAATCTCACACCTAAATTTCAAAGAAGTGGCTCACCATATTTTACAGTGAATATCACCGATATAGCCAAAAGTAAAGAAACAACAACAATTCAATTATCATAACTTTCCATTTCAAGGTCATGATAGATTCCTTTAACTCCAATATTGTACACATTTTACTACGGTGAATTTCCATATTATACATATTTATATATGTGCCGGAGAGATATCGATAGCGAATATCGCTAATAGCAATGCGTTGATCTTATACTTAAAGTCTATTATTGATGTTCATAAAAATTGATAGCGTGGGAGTGGATAAATGAGTCTCTCACTCTCTGACGTCTTTGCCAGGGTGAAATGAAATTGTGAGAATTGCTTCTCATTCATATAAATTCAACAGCTATTTTACAGTCAGGTGGGAAGAGGAGATAATGCCAAGAGAAATTTTCTTTTTTTTTAATTCAAGATTCACTACAGGCAAACTCATTGGGTGATAGCATCTATGGGCTTAGTTTCTCAGTCGAAAAAAAGCTAACAATAGACAAAGATTTTATATAGAAGCAGTGATTCTACTGTTCGTCACTTTCCAACATGAACTAATTAAGACTTTAATAAAATTGTCGCATATTAAGTTAATAAAATATTCATTAGAAATTTCTCAAGCAGAATTAAGAAAAAAAGTCATCACTGTAGGATTTTTGAAGATCTCCTAATGAAAAGTGTAGTTAAATATCCCTTAAGAAACTATTGGATTATTTCCATTACATTAAAAGGATAATACTTTTGAATTTGATACCAGTATCTGTGAATTATTGACAAAGTCTCGTACGAGTATTTTATACATAGGAAAAGATAAGTGGATTTTCTAAATTGTCCTTTGAACACTCTCTCACCACAACACAGAACAGCGCAAGAAGACAGGGAAAGTGGTAAAGAAATTTAGCGTGAGAGAAATGACATTTCCTGATCGAAGAGATTTCTAATTGAAAATTCCCTAAAATAATTTGCCTCCCATTACCAATTTAATTTGATTGCCTCTAATTGATGATGATGGTGGTTGTTGCTCGCGCTTTTCCACTTCAACGTGTCCATATGTTTTAAAATATGTTCACTTGTTCAGATCGTGAGCTTTATTATCGTCATTATGGATGTGCTTATATGTTTTGTTCCTGAACAGTATTAGATGATAGGGGAGAAGATTTCCTGATTTCCCTTCGCGGCAGTTACTCTCTTATATTAAAATATATATAGCTAACGCTCCAATTAAAATATGTATATACATAGTACATGGATGGCGATGTACATTGAAAATATGTTCTTTCAGGAAATGGAGGGACTATCTTAAGTAACACAGCATGGTGTGTAATAAGCAATTTCGATCCATTAATAGGCAAACATCATCCAATCAATGTATTTTCCGTTTGATGGCATTATCCCTGCAAGCTACAAAATTTAATATACATTTGAGTGTCTCCTTCATTTCCATGTGCGGTACATTTTGTCTCCTTTGGTATTGTGGGTATTGTAGAAACATATGACACAGTCTTCAATGCTTTAGAGATAGAATTTCCAACATAATACTCTGTTCTAAATCTCCTAAGTTAGTCATTCACTGTGATCGACCTGGAATGTCATTAACCTATAAAATTCCCAATACTGCATTTCGAACTCTCATTCCCTCCTCAATCTTCATGTAATAGTAACAAATTTCTTTATATACAACACAATGTGAATGTATACATGATAGAAAAGAAGCGTGACTCGTCTTTGTTGAAAGAAACCAAAACCTGATGCTGTTAAAATACCTTAAAGTCAAATTCTAGTTCTCAATGAAGCATTTTCTATGTCATTAACTCTCACGACTTTCTGTGGTCTCTTACAGAGTTTCAAGCAAATTATTTACACGGTTAAATATACCACCAACCTCCTTATTTTCCTTTCTCCCCGCGTCATTGGCAATCGAAGTGTTTTGCAACTCTCCCCTCATGCCATTTTTGAATTCTCTATAGGTGTGAATGAATGTGAAACATTTTGAGTAAAATCCACTTTCTTTACTTCACACCATTGTCATCATGAGCTTCACGAATCGCAAGACCATCAAAATAATCGGATTTTCCATGGACATCTCTTCACTTGCTATTGACTTCACTGTTTTCATGCTTTTCATTCGTCGATGGCCAATAATTGGCATGAATTTTCAGACACTGCAATATGCAAAAATTGAAAACATACTGTATAGTATATTCTGTGGAGTCTGGAATGTGAATTTATAGCAAATTTCGCCATTTATCACATTTATGGGGCAAAGCTTGTCATCATTTTTATAATCATTCCAATTTCAATTCTCGTCTCACTGCTCTTCCGCTCACCAGTTTTTTATTTTAATGACATATTCGTACAACACTTATAGTTCAATTTATAGTGCTATTATGATCCGTGAGACATGAACTTAACTCGATTATTGATTTTTCTATTCATATATCACTATAATTTCTACCGGGTGATTTTTATAGACGGCTCCCTGGTTAGAAAAGACAAGAGTTTCATAATAAAGCGTAAACTATCACTTTATGTTTGCAAATTAATTTTTAATTGAGCTATTGCAAAGAAAAAATATGTTTGTAGGTAAAGAGGTAATACAAAAGTGGCGAAAAAAACCGTGGTTCAATAACGAATCACCTATCAAAGAAATGTTATGTAGCTTATTCTGCCTTATACGCACTTTACCCTATATATGCTTGTTTTATCATAAGGAACTAATGTTATTTTTTTTCTATTATGATGCTCTCTGATATGTGAAAGGGTCTAACACTAATATTTTCTTCATCGGAAAGGCATTTTCCTTACTGATGACTAAAGTGCCCTGTTCAATAAAAGTTGACTTCCACTTCGATAAACAATCGTTTTCCTCTCTTTTTGCCTCTCCATACATGACACTATAAGTAGAGATCAGGAAGTCGAAAATATATCCCCCCCTGTCCCCGAGCGAAATAGTCTTGTTTTGCTCCTTGAGGTGAAAAACATACTATAGATTTTCTATCATTGTGCTTCCGGGAATAAATCTATAATAGTGCCTTTCCACGTTCCAATTGCATTCCCATCTTCTTGTAATATTTATTGCTGGAAAAAGAATTTTGTACTTGAGTGCTTTAAACAATTGGATTTACTACTTGAAAATAAATTTCGTTTTCTTTTAAATTAGAAATAAGTCAAGTTGTCTATATGAAGATAATAAAGGTATTAGTATTTTCAAACACAAAGACTTCCCAACTAATGGAGGAATGTAGTATTGCTGAGGAAAATTTCTTCATTTTGATAACTAAAATTATTTCCTTGTATACAATTCAACTGTATGAGTTGTCGTATTTCCAACGAATTACATAAATGTGATTAAGTTTCACGAAACTTGTTAGATTGGAACTGAGCAAGTATAATAATGTTTCAAATTCAATTTATGGCTAAACGGATATACCTACATAATTAATTAAGTATAGTATATGGATAATGGATATCCTTGAAGGCATTTCAAGTCGAAAAAAAGTTCAACGAGATTTACAATTACCTTTTTGTGTAATTTTTCCCTGTGAAGCTATATGAGCAGCTTGTTGACTTTGCCTTTGTGGATTCTTCGTAATAAAGTTGTAAATATAGACAATCTTAAAAGAAGCTAAAGTATGTCTATATATAATGTCTTATAGCAAACTGCGGGCGAAATGGAATTTAATCATTTTCGTAATTAGATTTTATAACTCCCACAATATTCAGTAACCCTAAAAGTGATTATATGATGAAAATTAACCATTATGTATATACATATATAGGTAATATTTTACGTATTGATTTTGAACTGGTATAATAGGTCTCAATTGACCTTTTTTTTAATTTAATAAAATGTTTTTAATTAAATCTCAGTATAATTTGCATATGTACACATAATGTCCGCAATATATAATAATAAAATGCATTTTAATTCATTTTTTAATTTATTTAATTCAACTTATTCATCAACATTTAATGACCCGTAAATTCTTTTGAACTTCAAGCAAATATGCAAAGTACATGTGAGCTTTCAGTCAATTGCACCCCAATTACTACTTTCCAATATTGACCAGAATTGTTTGCGGAGAATCAGGGATTTTCCGTTTACATTACACACGTGTATATCCGCATATGGACGTACATATGTTTTGATTTTATGTACATTGAGCCGGAAAAGTTGTAAGAAAACTTATACGCTGACTGTCTGTTGATTTTTTGCGCTGCTTAGAATGTGTTACATTTTTTTTACAGTACAAGAGGAAAGTAGGAAAAGTTTTCAAATATCGACACTGTACATCATTCGTATAAAAAAATTTACATTTTCTCAATACACGTGATATAATAAAATATAATTAATTGAGATGTTGTGACCACAATATTCCTTCAAATGCATTCATGTAGGTAATGATTGTTTTTGAAAAGTGTCAAAAGCCTTTTCATATGCAGGAAAAAAACATTATCCTGTATCGGACGTTAATTTTCACACATGTGTGACCATCGTTTGGAAAATAAAGTAATTTTATACTTTTGTTTTCGCAGATGATCAAAATGATGGTGACCGTCGTTATTGTGTTTACGGTGTGTTGGCTTCCTTTAAACATTTTAGGGGTGAGTTTCTACAACATTTTCATATTACATATAACCACGTCACGGTGTTGTTTTATTTAGACACCCCCATAGTATTCAGTCAAGTTAATTATATGGGATGTATGGGATGTATAATAGCATTTTATTTCGGCCGTTCAAAATTTTACTGCAATTTATTTTTAATTATGAGTTCTTGGGAGAATAAAAGGGTCCGAATTTTCATTTGTCTAATGAAAATGAAATGAATTTTCATTGTAAAACCACAATTAGTTCAGAATTGAAATTATATGAAAAATAAAAGGAATTTATTGATTTTTCACACTTTGTTATTTACCATTAAATGACACAGTGTTTGATAACTAACACGACACTTTGTTAGGTAAAATTTATCAAAGTTCTTAATTTCGCCAATTTGGAACATTGTATACCAATTAGGCAATGTGTGAGACATTACCTTTTGATTTATGTTAGTTACTTTGTCACTTTTGCGCTTGTTGTACATAAAGTAGACTATATGGTGTGGCTAGAGAGAAAGGGGTGTTAAAGAGGAATTGACAATTACCCAAACGGGAAATCGATTTTCATGAAATCAAAGACAATTGAAATAAAATATCCTTTAGAATGTCCGCCCTCTCACATTTCTCGTTTTTATTTGAACAGTTTTTCATGCTTTTGATACATAACTATTGAAAACCATATAAGGATCCCTCAAGAGTTAGGATAGTTATGTTTGAAACCGACAATATATGTGATACATAACATTTTTCAACTCTTAACCCTTATATGTACATTTCTTGAAGCTGCTCCTGTACGATGAGAAACTTCAAACGTGGCTACTTCTTCCTTACTTCTGGTTTGGATGCCACTGGCTGGCTATGGCTCACAGTTGCTGTAACCCAATTATTTATTGCTACATGAACGAACGCTTCCGCTTAGGCTTCATGAAGGTCCTCCACGATATTCCCTTAGTGAGGCGTTGCTGGTGTGTCCGACAGTGCGCCCGCGGACGGGGCGGAAGCATCGGGGCCGGCGGCCTAGCGCTCACTGGTGAGATGATCGACAATTTAAATGGAACAGGTGGTGGTCTCGCGAGGAAGACCCGAATACGCATTAGGTGCCACTCTACAAAACGATGTCAATGTTCATTATGTTCCTATATCTTGTCATTTTGCATTATACTGTCTTATATTATTTTCCTCTCTAGCCTCTCTTCAATTTCAAATGTTTCACTTTATCCATTTTATCACTTTGCTTCTACACAAAATTAGATATAGGCGAATTCGTTGATGCGTGCGGGTCACCACTCAAACGAATTATTCGCAATGGCACAAGTTTTAACGCTGAGAAAAATCCATTGACTTAAATTTAGTCGTTTTCCTTTTAAATTGTAAATTTTTAAAATATTAGAAAATTAGAGTGTTTACGCTGATAAGACTAAAATAAAGTCCTAGATTTTTCTCAGTGTAGGTATTAGATGCTTTATATTTGACTTTTCTCTATCACTTTTTGGAATTAAAATTGTATTCAAAATTTTTATTTTTGTATTAAGTGATTTTATCAGTTTATACTCACTTGCTTTTTTACCTATTATTTAGTACATTACATAATAGATTTAAAATAGGATAAAGGATTTTACTAACACAGATGCTCTTTATGCAACCCTCTAACTACCCTCTAACTAACTAAACATCACACCTATATATGGTCATCCGAAAAAATCAGGTTTTACTAAATTTTATTAAGTTTGCAAATTTTATTTTGCTCCTTGCAATAACATTTCAACTCGAGATGATATAATAAAATTTTGTCCCTATTGTACTATAAATATTTCTACTATTAGAGTTTTAAGAAAACTTCATGAGCTCTATGTGAAAAATAAGTCGAGCTGATTCAAGTTTAAAATCGCCCTCGTAAAAATGGCGAATTTGAATTAATCATACTGAGTCGTCGAAATATAAATTTACCATAGAATTATTTGTATAAATATTGCATATCATATTGCGTAAACCTTTACATTCAAGTGTGAGGGTAGATATTTTAATTTTCAGATATAAGCAAAAATCACTAACAAAATGAAAGTCAATTAAAAAGTGAGCATCTGTAATTTCGAATTTAAGAAGATATCCATCTCGATTATGACACCAAAAGAAAGTGCTTTAAGGTTACAATGGTCAACATTTTCTGCATGTTAGCATCATCTTGTTAAAGTTTTACATTTCACCTCCATGAAACATAATAACATTGAATAGGGGAATTTTGTACTATGTAATATCTTGAGTAACAGACAAGATAGCAGATTCACAAAAGAAAATCTCTGGTAAGCTTTTCAGACAAGTAATTTTAAATTCAATAGGGCAATAATTGAAAACTTCTTTGTCACACGCAGATGGGTAGAGTAAATAATTTTGATCCGAGCAAGAAAGTTTAATGAATCCTTGGGTTTCATTTTGAAAGACAATCTAAAAAGTACCTACATATACATAGCTTTTTCTGGTTGATGTGAGTCCTTTCCGTACAATAAATATTAAATCATTCTCTATCTTGAAAGTGTCGAAGCCTGTTAGACCTTCGGTTTTTGTTCCTCATTGTCTATTATTCTCCTTTGGGTTTCCGGATAGTAAAAAGCATTCCTCGCACTTTCATTGCGTATAATTTCATTCCAGTCACGTTCCCATTTTACCAAAACTGGTGCTCCAAATTTATAAAAGATTTAATAACAATCCATACAAGAGACTTTAAACTTTGGAGCTTTTAGAAGCATTTCATAGGGTGTTATATTTAATTCATATGCTATATGTGAGGGAATGGACCGAATTGAAACATATTCAAAAGTTCTAGTTATAGCATTGCCAAAATTGAAAGGAAATACAAACAATATCATTCAGCAAAATGCTTGCACACGCAAGAGATTGCTTAAAACATAATGTATAACATAAATGCTATAGGATTTTCACTGCATGGTGCGAAGCTGAGTAATTTCCATAGACTTTTACTATAAGTGCCCTAATAAAATAACACCAAAACGGTCAACTCACTCGGAAAATAGGGATTTCCTTCATTTCACCTCCCTTTAAGGATTCTCATCGCTTGAGTGTTTTGATATGCTATAGTTATGCTATCAACAGGATAAAGATACAGAACCTAATTCATCATACTGTTGATATTTTCTTGGAGCCTCATTCTTCATATCCCATAGAAAAAGGTCTGCCAATTCACCTTATATACCTAAACGATGGGAAAATTCTATGAATGCATAGATGTGCACATGTAGTCCGTGTAGTACATGGAATCTTTTTTTAGCTATAACTTTGCTAAAAAAAATCCCTGATACTGTAAATCAGTGGTGGTGCAAAAATAGTCATCCAACCTCACAATCTGTATTACAATCTTTATATAGAAGGTTTTTCTCGTCACAAGAGTTTATTGAGATCTCAAGCGTGAAATTTAAAGTTTATTAAGACTTTTAAAAGTTCAAATGACAAATTTTGCAAAAAATTATTTAAATTTGTTTGCATAGGGCTAACGGAAGAATCACAAAACCATATAAGACTTGTATTATACCTATCATCGCTTATAGTGTTTCCTCTGCATAATTCTATGCGACGTGTATTGAGGAAAGTTATAAATTTTCATTGAATCCATATTTAGGGTGTGCGATAAAACTCTTTAGCTTCCGCACTATATACCCACCACATTATATATTAATAAAGCTGAAGCACTTGATATTTAAGGAGATTCTATTGTGTTGTAACCACAATTTTGTAAGTTGGTAGCATCAAATTGAATTTTCGTTTGTAAAAGGAGATTTTCAAAGTAATATATTGTTCTTAGTAATGTTCTAAATTAGTTGCTCTATGAAACACCGCACAGTATCAACTTATTAACATTGCACGCAGATTATAATCTCAAAAACTATGTATGCACTTAATTAGTAAACAAATTTAGTTCTCTACAACCATGAAGACAAACAACATTGGCAGGAATGTCGAGATACAATTTTTGGAGAAACTCGAACTGGGACATTTAACCGCAGAATACAAATTACTCCTCGTGTATATTATGTATACCTATGATTTTTCTTGTTGAAAAATTTCAAATTTAATTTATTGAGACACAGCGTGTGCCAATTATGTAATGTTACTTTCTGCTGTTGATGTTTGCTTCATTTGACAAGAAATTCTTCTTATAAGTAAGTTAAAAGTTCAATATATTCCATGCACATAGTTGTTGTGTTGTTTGGGGAAAGATACGTTATTTCCCCAAAGGGAATTTCTGAGCACTTTGGCAACGCACAATGGCGAGGCTGGTTGTATATATGGGAAAAATTTCTAATATTTCATCGCCTTAGAACTTAAGACGAAAATGCAATGTAAAGGGCTCATAGAGGAGGGCTTTACGGGTGATAGGCGACTGACATGTGACATGGTTACTCATTTGGGACCAATTGAAACCCTAATCTTCAAAGAACGTATGTGGTGGTGTGCACATCAGCCAGTATATTAGCGCGTGGCATAATTGAGTATTTTGGAAAGGAGCAGCTTCTCACGGGGGTGACTGTTGCCTTTGAAGTTTTGTGGAAAATCTTACACTGTGGAACTATTCAAACTTTTCTCACACACCCAATTTTCTTTTAATTCAACTTTCGCAAAATATATTCCACAAAGCTTCTTGTGCATCATGAGAGCCATATAGAAGGAGCAGAGAGTTTATCAAGAATTCATATCTTTTTCACCCCAACGACACACAGAAACTTATTCATATGAAAGACAACATGCTTGTTAGTTTATTACCACAAAAGTTATGTTCTTAAGGTGAAGTTTATTTATTGTCTTTGATGATGCTTTCTAGGCCATGTTATTCACATGTTATGTGATAGAAATATATCTATTGTGTGATTAATAGAATCAATTTCTCATGATTTCTTTAAGCTAATCTCAGCTGTAATCTCTGTTTCAGGAATCGACGAAACCTCTCAATTACATCGTGTCAACACATGCACAACATACATCAGTTCACGGAGGAAGGCTGTCGGCAAAACTCCAATATTGCCGGTAAAACCTACATAAATAAATTGACGATGAAAGGCGAGATGGTAAAAATTTCTTCGGGGAATTTCTTTCAGACACCCTGTTCATGTGCAGAGACGACTCTACTTCGGTGATCCGAGAGAGAACCTGATAAAAGCCAAGACACGCCGTAAAATGAGTCTCAGCTGCTGTAATTTTCAAGTTTCGAGGTGTTTATATATGAACACTGGCTCGAAATCTCACATATCGACCTATTGAAGTATCACAGAAAAAAATACATAGTACATCATATCTATAATAATGCTTTATTATTTGATTATGACTATTATTATAACCGTTGTGTTGAGATGTTATTCCCTCGAACTTCCTGTTAGAACTTTGTACGTCCTTTGATTAAGCCAATGAATCTTATTAGATACCACTATAAATTTTAGGCAAAAAACTGTGAATTGTGGAACTTTGTAATTAATTATTTTAGAAGTAAGATTTGTGAAATATCTGGTTCTATTTTAAGGAATTCAGCATTTTCGTTCTATTCGTCCACAAGGATGGAAATCTTTAGGCCAAAGTTGTAACTGAATTTTGTAGATACACTGTTATAATAATAATAAAAATTTAGAGATAATTTGTAATCTTTTTTCTATCGATTCACACCCTTTTTCCCATTCATTTACACAATTTGAAACTCAATGGGAAGAGGACGATTTTTCTAATTGAAAAGGTAAGTTATGGTTGAAAAACAGTTACTTTTATGCATGAATATCTCCTTTTTTGTCATATTGTAATTCAGATAAATGATTAACGTTTAATTAGCATTTAAATTGCATATGACCGAGTTTTTAAGCTGGAGTAAATTGTTAATGTTAGCAAAAAGAAAGTTGTCAAACGGAAAGAGGAACGCTTTCATTGCAGCTCCACATTTTATTTTCAAGTTTGACGTGTAAAAGTGAAATACATTTTGTGTTCTTTTCAAGACAAAAATTTATTACCTTCACATACTTAACAGTGAAAATTTTAGAATAAAAAGTCTATGCGTTGAATTTTTTTTCGAATTTCTAATTGCAAAATATATTTGTTATACAAACACAACTTTTATATTTCTTCTTCATTTATAAAGGATTGACAATTTCAAAATTTGTACCTGCTAGAACTCTAAAATTCTCCTACAAGCAAATTTTAAGAAAAAAATCTCTTGTAATGAGATTTTATTTTGATGGTCGACTAGTATATATTATTTTTAGAACATAACTTAAAACTATTTTGAAAACAAAAACTAATTTCTAAAAATTAAGCGAAACATTAGACAGGGTTTAAAACAAAGCCATTACATAGAAAAGTATCTTTAAATGTAACCATTTATTTGTAATTTGATTTTTGTTCTTCATCAGCATGATTATATTTTAAAATAACATTTCTCTCTCTGAGAAAAAAGTATTTGTAAATGCTTAGTAATTTAACAAGAAGTTTGCAATAAATAATTCACTTACACAAAATTTTTTCTTTCCCAATTATTCTTTTTAAACCTTTCTTCTTATTGATATTGTTTTTTCTCTTTATGTTTTATTGATTGAATTGTGCGTCTTGGTGCTTAAATTTTATCACTAGATTTAATTATGGTGTATCACATTTTGGGGACTTTCTCTCCTAGACCTGTCGAACGTAGCACTTGCAGCACGATGGTAACCTGAAGAAGTCCTTTATAATATCACCTCTCTCGTCAAGAGCTAGTAATTGGCGATACTGAAATTTCTGTTTGCACTCAGACACATAATTTGCTGGGAAGAGTGTGGAAAAGGAACAAGATTGGCCGCTTCTCCTGAAATGGCAAAAGATTAAGGTAAAAAAGACTGACGAGGCGACATTGTGTTGCTCGCAAAAATTTCTACCTGCACTCCTCTATCCTTACACCTTGTGTAAAATTGCTTTGATTTATTATGTACAGCCATTTATTGTCTCTATTCTGGCCAGATTTCGGATACACCTTATTCTCGTAGCTCTCACAGAGACTCTCTTCTCCTGGTATGTCATTTCTTTGCGTGAGGTCGGCTGTGATGTAATCTTCTGTTAGAAAATCTGCATATTGCTTATAATCTCTCTCCAATAGTGTTTCAATATGAGATGCCGGATAATTCTGGTCCTCTAGGCAAAATGTAGAATCCCTTGCACAATCAGGCTTTTCAATCCTCTTTATAGTTGGATCATTTCGATGGTCCTCAGGGAAGTATATTTTATCTGAAAGGCACAATTAAGTCGCCATTATCGGAATTTTTGAGAAATTGTATATTGAAATTGTAATGAAATGTAAAGTGAGGCAGTAAGCTAGATCAATTAACCCAAAATAATATCTAGGCACTCGAAAAAATTCTACCGCATACCCTTATATGGCAAAAGGAAGCTTAGGAAGCATAAAATGAGCAGCTCGAGCTCGCTGAGAATCCATATAATATAGAGAAGAAAAAGTGATAATTGGTTGAATGAACTGATGAATATCGAAATCACCCATGCGCCAATCCATTGGACATTTGACCTTATATGTAGATATGAATTTCATGCCTAAATACAAATTTCAGGTAATTACCTCGCTTACCTCGCGTTGCAGAGGATGAGTCTGGTTTTATGGTGCTTACATGACTGTTCATGGGATTTGATGGATCATATTTGTATTTAAGCTCACCATTTTCATCCCTATAAATTTGCATTGGTGATTCTGTATAATTCGAGCTTGGGGGTCTCCTTGGGCGATTCCTCCGCGGATGCGTGTTCACTCGGGACTCACTAATGATTGTGCCATTCTCATCGATTGATACATTCGCTATAGTTTCATCACTGCCAAGAAATACCATCCTATCGCTAACACCAGTGCTTATACTCCTTCTATAGCCCCTACCACCTGTATAGGTTCGCCTAGTTACAAAGGACACCGATTCACTCCTTGGCCAAGGCGATCCTGACACATTGACCTGAAAAAAGTGAGGAAAAAAACCCGCGTTACATCCATTACTGGGAATTCACCAAGACAATTTAAATATATTTGCTTTGTAAATATTCATTTTTATGTTCAAAGTTAATGTGTACAAAAGAATGCCAGAGCCGTCAAGTTGATTTACAAAAATAAGAGTGAAGAATTCATCAAGAAGCTTTTTATGAAGCTTCATAAAAAATGTAACTCTTTTGTGCTTAATTTTTTTTATACCAGGCTTGTTGTTATGAATCACATTTGACAATTTTAAAGCAAAAAAAAAGTTGGCAGTATTATTTCAAACAAGTTTTTGCTCAGTTTCTCCGAAGCAATTTATTCATACACATGCTGAATGATAAAGCGCTTCATGACGCAAAAAATGCACGCAACTTATCAAATTTCTTAATTCTCTCATTGTCATAGTTATATACATCTTAATTTAGCACTTTATACTTGGAAATGAAAAAAAGAGGCTTGACTAATTAGAATTAAGATTCACTTTCTTCGCTAAAATGTATTAGTGTCGTCGGAAAGACAATTTTTTAGAAAATTTTAAATTAGCACTGCCGTTGGATTTCTTAGAATTTAGAGGTAAGTTACTTATTTATAAAACACGCTGAGAACATCAACATAATGGAGAGGCATTTGATTAATAAAAGATGAAGTTAAAATGCATAAAATGATTTTCATGGGTTTTCCGCGAAAAACAAAACGAAAAAAATGTTGATTTTATTAACAGGTTTTCTGAAATTCAAACCTAAAGGTGTAGATTACCTCCATCAAAAATTCGTGGAGCTGTAAAATCAACTTAGCATTTATACAATTGATATTTATCATTAAGCACTGCCACTCCAGTACATTATGACTCTGAGGTTTAACTTTTCTTTCTTACCTGACCATCAAAACATTTAAGCCTGAAAGACTAATTTACAGTTACCAAATTGCCGACTTTTTGCTCTCTAAATAATTATCCAAACAAGACTTTGTTATTGTGTGGGTGAAGCTCTCATGTTCGAGAGGGTCTCGAGGAAAAACTCGAGCATTTGAAATGTCAACAAATTTATCGATATATTCTATTTTTTCTCAGTTAAGCTCACGTTAAACTGGTTTCTGTGGCAGTGTGCAAGCTAGATTTAAATTGAAGCTTGCAATTGTATAGTTTTAACCTTGAGTGGCCTAATGCTAAACATCACACTTTTCGGATGATATGTCGTAAAAACTGTCACAAAGGTGAAACTACAAAAAACAGCAAATAACTCAATATATAATATTTGCAGAAAGTGTATTTCATTAGACGACTTTTCACAATAATGCCTTTATGAATATGAAAAAATATACATATTGACAACTGATACTAATTACCATTAAAAGTCCGATGAGAATGATTAAATGAAATTGCATGTTAATCATATTTTGATTGTTTTCTTCGTAGAGCACGTTTGTAAAATTACACAATTAGAATTTCCTTTTTATAGCTCACAATTACACTTTTCGTGAAAATCCCCGCTGATTCACAAAAACAATATAAAATATTGCAAATAGCGATCTTGAATGGAGATCGTTTTCGCATAGTCTTAACGTTTCACTGTTTGTGCACAGACTGTCGAAGTGATCTTGTCGCAAACACGGAAAAGTTGTAACTGGCTTTAAAACCCGGCCAACAGGTAAAAGTGGAGGGGCTGATATCGATGGCACTAGAGGCTCTTCAGAAACTCCTCAGACATGTGCCAAATGTTCGAGACAATCACAGTTTTTAACAATAAATGATAGTAATGTCCACTAACACAGACATTTAATGGACAGTCACAAGCTGAGAAATGTTCATATATTTGCATTTTTCTTCGTTTGTATTGCCACCTCTTCACCAAAATAACTTTAACACGCTGAACATACTTTGAGATTTTATTCCCAGTTTGAAACTTGATGTTCAGATTTTAAATAAAAGTTTTTCAGTAGGTATATATTGTAGGGTTGAGGAATGTTTTTTTGAAACTTTTCCCCATTTATGGAATAGTTCAATAATAGCCCAAAATTTTGATTTTTAGAGTTTCTAATAATTGCGAAATCACTTTCGCAGATCTTTCTTCAGATTTCGTAGTTTTTCGAGAATGAAAAACTCAAAATTTGTCACAATTATTGAACTGTTCCGTAAGAGGTGCCGAAATTTGATCAAAATCGGTCAAACGGTTCAATTCTACAGTCACTTTGAAATGATACAGTGGATTGTAAGTAACCTTATCATTGTTTTTAATTAAAATGTTAACAAAATATATTTGTTTCATTAACTCAATAGAAATTTTTTAGTTGGCAAACTTTTGTTAAAATTGAAATGAAAATTTAATAAAAAACACATAAATTAAAAAATAAATGTTTGAACTAAGAATTCACTTGCAAAAATGCCTTATTTGAGAAATCTCCATGTCTGTTCGCTGGGTTAAATAGGAAATATTGACGACTTAATAGGTTACAGTACTTGGCCAAAAAATTATTTTCAACTCTCTTTCTTGAAGACGACTCTCTCATGTTTTAAAAATTTTTTTGTTTATTGACAGATATTACAAATTTGATTTATGCCATTACATAATAATGGTTTTTGCAACTTCAAATATCTTTGAAATAGCATTTACAGCAGTAAGGCAATAGGAAATAATTAATTTCAAGTTTGTTATCCTCAGTCATTGACAATAGTTGCCTGTATATATATTTAGTTTTGCAATATGTTTCAACCCCATCGCGGATTAAGTGACGGTAATTGCAAGGTTCTCCTTCGTTCCTGCAAAGAGATTAATCGAACAAATTTTATGTATTTATGCGTAATAAATAAGATTCCATTAAAACACATACATGCAATATTCTACGCGAACTGACTGTGTGAAGTCCTTGTAATTGACGATAGCCAACCACTGGTTTTGCCTACTCAAGGCTCGTCGTGGATAAATCCGTGTCTCTTGAGAATTGCAGAATGCATCCTCATTCATGTAGCCACTTCTTGAAATGAGATCCGGTGGCGTTGCTTTATCATTCGTTAATTGTCCATGGTATAAATCAATATTTTCAGATAATAATTGTTCCATCAATCGGTGCGGATAATTAGGATCCTCAATGCAAAATGTCATTTTCGTATTTCTTATAACACTTTGGTTTCCTTGACAATCTGTTTCGGGAATATGTCCTGCTAAATATTGCCAGTCGTGCTGCAAAGTTGAGTTTCTTCCTTGATTGTCCAGACGAAGCTTTATAGTTGAAAATATTAGTTAGAAAATCTAATGGATTTTCCTTTCATGACAGGGAAATTCTTACTCTAAAACTTTTCAGTACTGTAATTCTAAATTTTCCAGCTTCCACATTTATGTCCATTGACTGCAAAGACATTCTTTTAGTTACAGATTTTAAATGGTTTGAGGAAAATTGGATTTTATAAACACTCAGTTAGTGACCTTAAAGTTAAAGTATTAATATTTAAATACATTGAATTTTTTAAATTTTTGAAAGGTGAAGCTTGATTAAGAGAAAGCAATTCTTTATGTCAATTATTAAATTATTTTTAATCCGCACAATTTATTAACTAAACAAAAAAAACACATTTTTTGAGTAAATTATGAAATTTTTAAAGTCACCACAGTTATTTGTCAATATTTTTACCATTATGCAAAGAACCAGTAGAAAAGTCACAAATTTATGAAGCCCAGCACTATCTATTTGCATCATCGCTATTTATATAACTTTTATATCACAAATAAAATTGTATTACGGTACAGTTCCACTCAAATCAAAATTCGGAAACAAACTAAAATTGATTTCAATTCCCCAATCGAATATATAGCAAATCCTAAAAGAATGCTTTCATCAATAAAGAATGTTAAATGCAAAACATACTCTTCTTTCGCTATGTAATCTAATAACGCAATGACGTAGTCCTGATATAGCAATATAATTATCAATTATTATAGGAAATTCCACCATTTTGCCAAATACGATGTACAGTACACATAAAACGCATAAAACAGAGGAAGATGACTGTTGAAGATAGAAGAGATTTTGAATACTTGCAAAACGCCTAAATGTATATATAATGTGTATTGAGTAATTTCAGATCATAACGGTTTGATTTCATCTGTTGAAGATGTCTTATCAAAGTGTATCAAATAGAGAAACTTTCGTACATCTTGTCTTCCGGATGTTATGCATAATCTTGATTGAGATAAAATGATTTCAATATCGTCTGCATTTCATCAAAAAAGTGAAGTAATACTTGCTCTGCTTTGGCCATACTTCCTAAAATTGTTTTGAGTGAAATGATTATGCGGTGGAATGGGAAAAGTAAAAGCGTTTTGTACTTCTTCTATAGTAATGATGAATTAATAGTATAGTTTGTGACATTAATTGTATCCTATAATGTATAATACATATATCCGTAATTATCTTTTATTTTATGGAAATTTTTGAATGGCGAATATGTCAATTTCAGAAATCACTGAACCAAAACTTTAGTCAATTTTTCTGTGGCGTATGTTGATCATTTAATTTTATAATGTTTTATCTTCGTAATGCTTTATGTTTATTTTATAAATAAAAAATTTATTTACTGCAAGTTTGTCTTGGAAAACCTTGCCAATATTCATAAGATAATTGTGTATTAATTATTTAAGGGGTTTTTGTCCTTTTAACATTCTATATAACACACTCGCCATAACAAGCTAAAATTTGTATTTTGTCTTTTTCAATCAATTGTGGTGGGGATACAAATTTGATAAGGTGGGGCCGTCGTGAGGGGAATCTTTATACAGTCTTTATATAAAAGTGTGTACCACCTCGTTTCTCTCTTAGTACCACAAGTGGAATAATTTTAAAACGTTGGAAAGACCGAGAGTGAACGTTGAGGTGCAAATTGTGTTATTGGATGTTCACAAGCCATCAACTTGGATTCAGTTGCTTGGAGAGAGTTTTAAGAGAAAGACACGAAATTGCACAAACTTTTCGGCACATTGGAGTAAAAGTGATTCAATGTAGATGAAGTCAGAAAAAGTTAATCTCTACACACAATTCAATTTACGTTTTAAGTGAATTCAAATTAAAAAGTGATATTAATGCTATGTACCTTTGAGGAGAAATTAATGTAAAGGATAACACATTTGCTGGCAATTTCTCTTTTCAACACTTTTCTCTAAAAAACATACACTTCATCAATAAGGAGTATCGGCTCTTCTTCATCTCATCCCACAGACGATCCATTAATCATGAAGGTAATTGTTCTAGCATCTTCAGGAAATTGCGGTGCATTGACAAATAGTGTTATTTATCTCTTAATTAGTGAATGACTTTTTACATTAGTAATTTGAAGTGATGCTTGTTGGTTACACTGTGTTATTTGATTGTTTTTTTCTGCACTTTCTCCTCTTGATTCAATGACAGACACCTATAATGTGGCATCTTTCGCTTCTTCGCGTCTCTCTCTATCTCAACACCTTAAATCCGGTTTTTTGGTGTAAATTTCTTTTACGCAAATCTATGAAAATACACCTTAAGTTATTACCCATCGGCAGCAAGCCTAAACAACAAGAAATGTAACCTTACATGAGTTACAAAATTTCTTTGTCATTGGCAAGAATACAAAAGAATTTACTCAATTGTCTCTTTCCACGAGTTGCTATATATATCGTGTCTTTCTTCGGGGCATGATGCCACCATGAACTTGAAGAAACTTTCATCGCGTATATATCATAAGTCATAAATAAACGATGAAAATTATTGCGCTTATGTAGAGAGAGAGAGATTCGTCAAATAAAACCCGGCGTTAAAGATGAAATTTAATCTTTCTGACTATCAATAAAAGAAATACTTTTAACTTTAAATTTGATAATAAAACAACAGAAAGGATGACGATCTTCTGTCATATATATTGTGAATGAAAATCACTACAATCGCAAGAAGAAAGTGACATTTATGTAGGTAGTGGAAGTGAGAGGAAATGAGTAATTTCTATTGTTGTATAATTTTATGCATTTATTATTGTATTTTTATTTTCATATATATGCTATATATGTATTAATTATCCATCCAGTCTTCAGAGCGTGGTTTAATTTCTCATGCAAGAAGAATCGTTAAAAAAATCGTGCGATCAGAGATTTTTCATTTTTCAATGTGAATGCAACATTTCTTTTCGCCAATTCCGGTAAAATGGATTTTATGTGAATCACAGTTTATGTGCGAATAAATTATATTGAATCAGAGTTAGTATGTTAAATATTCATCAATATGTGTGTTAGAGGATTGAGTAATAAATGGTCAAAAATTGCATTTGTTAGGAATTTTATAATAGTGTCTAATTAATAAGAGGAAACGACAATTTTTGATTTTGAAACACTGCTGGCCTAAAGTGAAACGCTGGTGCACTTTTCTCACTTCATTATATTTATCTTTATGTATATTAAGTGGTCAATATGAAAAGTGTAAGATCTTGTGTCCAATTTCACAAGTGACACTAATAAATCAGTCACCTACAATATTTCACGAGAGTGTGTTCTCTTTTTACCAGCAACGACTGTGACAAGATATTGAATATCAACTAAAATTTCTTAATAACTTAATTCTTGAATGATCAATTTTCACTTATTGCGTAAGACTTTGAAGTTCAGAGCCATTTATAGTATCCTTTTTCATTTTATTATTTTATTGGTTGCACTGAGAATGAGACACACTATTTAACAGGTGTATAATTGAGGTAGTTTTTTTTTGGTTTTATGCATAAATGGAAATTGATCAATGTCGGAAAATTACAACTGAGATTTACTCTATGTTGGTCAAATTTGAAATGTTGCTGGGAGGTTCATCGATCTTTAAAGCGACCCCACCTGCCTTTTTACTCCATCTCAAAATGAGAGAATGTATGATTGCGAAAACGAGTGATCTCTCGTTTTATTTTACATATGACTAAAGTGAGGGCTATTAAAATAATTAGCACGAAAATATACTCCTTTTTAGTCAATATCTTTCAACATATTGACAGACAGATATTAAAATTAATAAACCTTTTCATTTTCAGTTATTCTATTTCTGTGTTATATTACTCTTGCCCGGTCTCTTGGCTAGTCCTATTGCGGATTCATCTCTGGATCCAGTGGTTCTGTCTGATAAATTGTCCGATGTTACGAGAGCCAAAAGGTCAGGATTTGACTTATTCGGTGGCATAAAAAAGGTGAATATTATGAAATTTTTCGGAATCTCCCACAATTCTCGCTAACACCTTTCTCTAACAATCAATAGAGTCTTCTCAGTGGAATCGGTCAGGCGTCAGCATCAATCGCTGCAGGAAGCAGTGGCAGCAGTAGCTCAAAAAGTCATCCAGCTCCGGTAATGAGCTTTGCTAATCAATTTCCTATCCATTAAAGTGTATTTACCAATTTGCATTATAATGCGTGAACTTGATCATTATTTGCTATTCACACGCACACGAAACCTCTTGATTAATTTCATAAGAACTCAACTCAAATATGTACTTTAATGAATTAATATTAATATTTTCAGCATGAGGAGATTAAGATTGACGGTTGGCACCTCAAGAAGTCTATTCTTAACACACTCTTCCAAGCTGTGAAAGCAATCACCGGCGGTGTTACGGCCATCAAGGGTCAACTGATTAAAGGAAGTGGCTACCTGATAAGTGCTAAAGGAAAGGTATGAACATCAAACACTTCCTCGTTTATTATGTTCAGAAAGAAATATTGAAATAGTTTGTGTTAATTGGGGGCCCCGAACCAAAATTACATGCTGGGAGGAAATAAATCCCATAGAAAGTGTATTTAATGGTTCAGTGATTGATTTAAAGAAGTGCGGTTTTTGCGTCAGCTCACCTCATGATTTATTACATTTGCAATATAAAACTGAAATAGTAATAGCCACACCATGTTGAATTAGGGGCTGGGGCTTTTAAGTCATTTAACACCTCAAGAAGTCACTCTCGGAGTCAATATGTTGTGCAATGTGAAATAATGCAATGTATTATTATTGTGTATATTTACAGCTGATTGCTGCTAGTGGTGACAAGGTTACGAATGTTGGAAAGAAAATTGTCACTAATGCCATCCTTGTACCGCCTAATCCCCATCCTTTTGCCAAATTAAGTGGCGGATCATCAAGTTCGCAGCATTCGAGTCCAACTGGCCATAGTGAAAGTAAGTGGTGACTCTTCAGAAAGAGAGAGAGAAATTTGTATTTTTTTCATTTAACACACAATCTACACAATATACCATCTCCAACGATACGAGGAGACTTTTTTACACCGAAATATTCCTTCACGAAAAGATTTCTGCGTGCTGAGCCGACAATGAGGAAGCATTTATGTAATGGTTAAAATAAACCAAACAAAGTCGGGGAACTTTCATTACAACGTTTTTTTTACAATCATCTATTTCAAAATGATCACTCGGGTTTTTTGGAATCTTCATCTATGAGTGTTATGTTATGAGTAAATCTCTTGGCAAATCTCATACACGAGAGAAGCATGTAAAGGTGTAATGAACTCGCGCATAAGACATATCACAGATTAGCTGAGAGCATTTCATACATGAACTCAACGACCTGAATTTACTTTCATTTGAAAGTCATTTTGCCGGTTGGAATACAGATACATGCAAAGGTGTAATTACGCTAATTTTTTATTTATAACTCCAATTCATTGTTTTTTCACGAATTGAAAGACTTTGGAAGAGTTCCCTGCGGCGTTTTCTCCGGCAAAAATTCTTCATCTCCTTTTTTATTTTATTTAAACATATAGAAAAGCCAAATTATTACATAAACAATCTCAATTGGATTATATGTGAGTGTGAATAAATTAATTTTCTATCACCTTATGACACAAAAAACCGCAAAATCAAAAGAGCGAGGTTCAAATTTTGGTAAAAGAAAAATCGATTTTATGCGCTGCAGGTGGTGCAACAGTTGTTTTACTTTCCTAAAGGTGATGGAAGTTTAGAGGAAATTAGTTGCCTTTTTGTTTTATACCCAGATTAGTTAAAATTCACGTAGTCGTGTGTAAGATTTCAAATGATTTTATGATACGTTAATTTGCACTTACACAATACCCACATTGTTGCTCGTCAATGAAGTAATTATGATGAGATGAGAAAGAAATAAATGCATATATAGTAGATCAAATCACCCCAATATTACCTACAAAACAATTCTCACATTTGTGCAAATCAACATGTTGATCATGAACTGAGATTGGAGATTGCATCGCTCCTTATGTCTCTGCTGGTAATTTTTTTTTCGCAATAACTTTTATCATCCCTTTCTCTTTTTCTTAAGGTTTCACTAGCTTCGATAGTCCAATCACTGTGGAGCACCATAGCTACGATACTCATGATTCACATGCATACTTGCCCCCAGCCCCATTGACAACGTCCTACGGCTCACCATCTGTGTCCCCTGGTTATGTAAGCACAAAATATGGAGCACCGACCACTGGTATGTGTTGATCTCTTTGCAATTCATATTAAAAACCATAAGAAATTATGCACGTTCCGCCACCACTTCTGCCAAATTTAACTGCAGACTGGACAATTGAGATTGTGTTGGCGTTTGAGGTGGTTTAAAAAATACGCAAAAAGTAAATTAAATGTGGTAAAAGGAAAGTGAAATGTACAACTATGGATATTTTAGCATTAACGTAAAATCTGAACTCGTTTCTTAAAGTGAAACAAGTTGAACGAGTTGTTGGGGTATTTTTGTTGTAATTTTCTTGTGCTATTGAATTTTATCAAAACACACCCGCCAATTGACAGCGGAGTTGTGGAAAATATGTTGTAGATTAAGAATATTTCACGTTCATATAAAAATCAGTTATGATATCTCTGCTGTGCAGTTTTGGTAAAAATTTCTTTAAATTCCATGAAAATATTTGGCGTTGAATTGGCCTATATCTTAAGATCTGATTTTATTATGATTACAAAAATTCCATGAGAGAAAATTTAGAGGAGATAATCATCATAAGAGTATACTTTGCGCAAAAAAATGAATAAAACTCAAATCATAATTAATCATTTTTTATCCAATGATTCATCTAACTTCCTTGTGATGAATATAATTGCAACAATTGATCCAGATTTCTTCTGACTACTGAACTTCCGTGAGATTATTCATTTGAGTTGCGTTAAACTTGAGACACACTGCAGAAGATGGACATAACAATTACCTGAAATCTGGTATATAGCGTGAATGTTTTACAAATTGGAGATTAGCAAATCTATTTTTGAAATTTCAGATGAATCCATCTGTTGTGCTTTAATCTGATTTTACATAACATTTTTTTTCGTACAATAATTTATACGTGCACCATCTCATCTCACATCTTAGATATCACTGGTAGATTAACTAATAGTAATTATTTTTTCGACGTAAAGGCTTTGACTATCATTCGCATGTGAATTACCCACCACTGACGACGGGACATTCAGCGAATTACATACAGTCGAAATCTATTCAGAGTGCAGCAGATGTATTGAGAAAAGTTCTTAATCAGAAAGTTCCATCCAGTACCGACCATCCACCTCAAGAACATGACGATTACAAACTGACTCAATACCCAATACCTTCAGATCCTCAGCCATATGTGCCACAGTTCAAACCTCTTGGCCCTAATCAGGGTTACGGATCCCCAGTTGGTGTCATTCAAACCCAGACAATCACGACAGCCTACGGCAATCCTGCCGCCCTTCCCAGTGTCCAGCACAACTGGATCGCGGGTCCCATCAAGGGTCCATATGCGACATACGCTGCGATGGCGAACAAGAACCAGACGCAACACAAACGATCGTCAACGAGCAATAGAAGTCCAAATGTTGTTGCAGACTTACAAACTGACGCCACCGACAGTAGGGTTCATGAGCAGCAAGTGAAAAGTATAAAGCAAATGCTAGGTGGTAGGGACTTTGATATCCAGAGATCAGTCAGTTATGAAATTACTGATGGACAGCCGAGACCAAAACGACGAACGATACTGACGAGAAGAACGGAATGGTAAAGATTGACTGAATCTTCATTATTCAGCCGATAAAAAGCCAAAACTGCTATAGGTGTGAGTGTGAAAGGTGGAAATTATAGTTTATTCCTAATTAAGTAAAATGTAATACCATAATTTTATGCTAAGAAAGTCTAATTTATTTTTCTTTATATCTTTTTCAGAGCCATTTGTGGAAAATGTGCAGAAGTGGTAGATCCTGCTGTTATAAAGATTTATTGCAGTCAGTGAATCGGGTACCGGTGAAAATCCTCCTTAAGATTATTTGGAATGTGGATAGAAGACAATGTCGACAATTGTCGTTAAATATTTTGAATTTGTACTTAACATAAGAGATAGATCACAGGTGATTCTGTTAATAGTGTAAATATTTTACTTTTTATACTCATTGTAATTTATTATTGTATAAAATTCATTTTATGAATGTTATATGATTGACGAGTCTATATTAAATGTATAATACAAAATAAACCTCTGAATATGTGACTATTTATTTTTGCAATTCGCTGCTTTTAGGAAAGGTGGGGTTTCTTTTATTGAATTACTCAATAACAAGTGCTCGAAATTTTTTTGGACAATTATTCAATTCAAGAAGCTGAAAAAGCTTTTGAAAGTTTATATGCCTTGGGGCTCTCTATTGATGAAACACAAAAGCAATTTGCTAAAATTTTTGATTTATGACTGTAGAGATATTCGCAAATTAGTCTATTAAAAAGCAAACAATGAGATTTAAAAATTTCATGCTAAAAAGATGGAATTATATTATTACGAGGACTTATTTGAAATGCGTGATACTTATACATACATAGCACGAGGCATAGGAAATTTGAAAATTCAAATAAGGAAATCCATTCTTCCAAATTGCATACATTTAGGCTAATATTTTACTGTAATCTTGGACATAATCTGTCCCATTTTGAGAGCAACTTACATATTATATTTCTCGTCTCCTCTCGACTACTTCATATAAGAACATGAAAGAGTGATCCTGTTTTACCTTAACAATTGACTGATAATATCAGTCAATCAGTTAATCTTAAAATTTAACATTACCTAAAAAACTTATACAAATATAAAATTACCTTGAAGACTATTGTAGAAAATCAGTTCCACAGTTCCAAACTGGCCGAAGTAGCCCCGGTATCCGTGAAGTAATTTTCCACAGGTAAGAGCAACTTGAAATTCCAATGGAGAAAGTATCAAATCTTGCTTGACATTGACCAACTCTGAAAAGTTCTCCTCTTTGTCTGGGATTTAATTGCCTTTTTTGCTTTGATGTCCTCAAAGAAGTCAAACCAAACCAAGAAACTAGACGAGATAATGAGTTTCCGCCTTTTCTCTTTATTATGCTTTTTTCAAATTTATTAATCAAGCCGTGTGGCTGAGTTTTTTTTTTATTAAAATAACATTATCAGTAGAAATATTAGTCATTAATTAAAATCATCGTTTTACGAAATATACCAAAAATATTCTTTTCAAACTATCATGTATATAGTCTTTAAAAATACCATTTCTATAAAATTGGGGTAGTTTTATATTTCTCGTAAAATAAAGAATGACGCTTTCTAAATTAAATAAAACATAAAATAACATGATTCTCTACAAATTTACATTAATATCATGAATTTTCTGTTGTTCCATTGGATTTTCTTAACACAATCCGCCAGAATTTCATGTTCACAAAATTGCGAGAGCTTCCCATAAATTCTTTCCTCCCCTACATATATAGGAAAAATCCATTAAAATCACTCTTAATAATACCCAAATGTGATGTCATGAAGAGGGGCCGCACCGCCCTGAGGCAGGGCGTAATCCTTAGCTAGTTGATCGAGGAGACTCGCACTTCGTCCTGCCTGGGGACGGGAGTAGGTGGGAGCAGGAGCTGCAGCTCGTGGGGCGGAATATTGAATCTCCTGAGGAGCCTGGTGTGACTGATAGGCGGGTTGTTCCTGATAAGACAAACGCGGCGCATTTTGCTGGGAAGGAATTCCGGCTCCGAAGCCTGTGAAGGTGTGACGCTGACTGTAGGATGGATCAGGACGTGCTGGTCTCTGTTCTCGTGAGTACACCACATCGGAAGAGGGAACGGCTCCCGCAACTTGGGCACGGGCGGGCACGGGGGAGTCGGAGTAGTGCTGCTGCCTGGCCAATTGAACAGGTCTGGCGTGTTGCACGGGAGCTCTCGCCTCTGGCTGGACATGCTCATACTCCACGAACTGCTGCTGAGGTTGGGGTCTTGGCCGAGCCACGGTCTGAGGTCGAGCCACTCGGGCAATCTGGTGGGAAAAATGCGAGACGTGAGAAATTACAATGTCCTCAATGTCACACTCTGGGAGATTATCTTACGTAAGGCTTTTGGGGCTGCTGGGGCTCATCTTCATAGTCCACAGTGAGACCGTCTTTGTTGGTGGTCTCATCGACTAGAGTGGGTGGGGCGACGGTGATACCTTCACCAGACGGCTGGAAGCCATACTTATTGGCTCCGTACTCCACAACGCGCACCTTCCCGGTCTCATCAACATATCCATACTTTCCCTTGACCTCTCCTGTTGGGGACTTTGTCTCGATCTTGAATGACCCATCAGCTCCCTCGTAGCCGTACGTGTAGGAGCCATCCTCATTATGTCTATATACAAAGTGGGACAACCAAGAAGTGGATGGAGTCAATGAAGGCTCATGACAATGACTTAGTTAGCTATAAATGATATAACTACATATAATGTGCTCGTTGTGAGTGAATGATTTCTTAATCATCATTGAGAGTGATGGGAAACCATCCTCTTTCACACGCTGTTAAATTATGATTCTTTAATATATATTCCATCATTTTGTAATGCAACCGCGAGCATAACACCATGCACAATCACATCAGTGCATTTCGAAACATTTTGCACACAGATTGTAATTTTGCATGGTGGTCAAACTCCTCTTCTTTCTCACACTGGAAAATTTTTGTGAGAATTTCATTGACAAAACATGTACATCTCTCTCCGTACATACATTGGGCATGTTTGATTGAGGTGTACACATTCTTTGGGTTATAAATAAAGTGGTGCTTATTGTATTTACAATGACTATCGAATGTTGAGCTTTAACACAAAATGTTGAACCGTACGGAAAAGTCGTGAAAGGTCTCTTTACGAGGTTGTTTGGCTTGAAAAATTCGTCTGTATAGCCGATCTTGCGATGACGGTGAGAAATTACAATTGAATGCACAGAGATTCAAAATCTTATATAACCTGTTTATCTGTTTTAGAATTGGCACTGGAGTCGGTGCTGGCTCATTTCCCTGGCGCAGTCGAATTGGTGCTGGACGTGGCTTTCCTGAATTTCCTGAATAGTATTCGTCATAGTCTTGAGCTGTGGCCGCCATAGCCATGCACAAAATCACCACCTGAAATATGTTGTGCAATTAAAAATTAAAGCTCCAACTTCCACACTGGACTAATAGATTATTATGTAAATATGGAAACACAGCTAAATGTCCCTCAGGGGGCTTAATTTTCCACCCAAGACCGTAACATGATTCCAACTCTCACTCAAATTTTAACTTTTGTGCAAGATCATTATTTGAATTGAGAAAAAAATCGTTATCACTTTCAATTGGCAAAAATTTTATCATTTATATTGATTCACTTCTCGAATTTTTGCATTTTGATGATCTATTATAGATACGTGATCAATGACCAGAAAGTAATCCAATAAATGCATTTCCATAGTATTAAATTATTATCTAATACAGTAGTTGACGTATTTTTCACCACTGAAGAAAAAGTCCTGTCCCATATTATGCAGATTGGAAAATTACGGAACATTTGCATATCTGTGTTTCCTTATTCACAAAAAACTATCATGTAGCTTTTTCTTCAACACCAAAACATTAAGAGAAATTTGCATTATAAAATTCAACACGTACCACATTGATTATTCGAGACATTTTATTATCTTTTTTTGTATATTTATTTCAAAATAATTAAACTAACGGTGACCAGTTTAAATTCGCAGCACTACTGATCTGTCTGAAGTCACTTTGGGGGCTTTTATACTGACTCAATTTGCTGCCAAGCAGGTGTAGTGTTGTCTTACTTACGTGTTAGGGCGATGGAGTCTTGCGAGAAAGAGACACCGACTCCCCAATGAATGTTAGTATGTGAATTTTAAAAGAATTGGCGGGAGAGTGAGTTGGATGGCAAAAAGTAAAGTGAATTTCTAGGTGAAATGTTTTCTAAATTCTCAGGAGACATTAGTTCACCGCGACTGCGGACTTGATTGTAATGCGACACAAAAAATGCGTCTCCACTTGAATTTCTTTGCTATATGTAAAAAAAAAGATTGAGAGTCAAATGATACTTGGGGAGACAACGCGTGTATGGCATAAAAACATGCATAAAAGAGAGAAACAAATAATTTTGAGGTACATTTATATGTATTTTCTTTCAGGAAATGTTGGGGTACTTTCAGTTTCGTCTCTCTATCACATGGGCTATCAGATTCCCGACATTATTTGTCGTCCACCCACCGCTTATTATTTTGTTTTGTCTGTATGATATTAATTTAAATTTGCTGAATCCCACCGTAACTTCATACATTTATACCACACTTTGCCTTAACTGTATCATTGAGTCAAGTTTGTGACGTAATTACTTTCAATTTCATCACGAAAAGTATGTTGCTTCTTATATGATCAAAGTACCAGTAGACGATCACGAATTTGATCAACTGATCGACTTATACTTCTTGTATATTAAATTGCATCTCATGGCAGAAATTGAGAGTGTCAATTTTT
This sequence comes from Phlebotomus perniciosus, assembly GCA_918844115.2. Lineage (NCBI taxonomy): Eukaryota > Metazoa > Arthropoda > Insecta > Diptera > Psychodidae > Phlebotomus > Phlebotomus perniciosus. The sequence goes on from CAKKOB020000043.1 coordinate 62,655, forward strand.
ATGAATGTATGCGGATACTTAGATGGTTTGTCGATGTTGTGAGATCATTGCACGATTAAATTTAATATCTATAACCATACCTGACGTACCTGACTATCATGGCGTATTAATTATTTTTCCTTATAAGGGGTTTCCATATACGTTGCAGTGGTTGCAGTACCAAAATGTTGAATGAAAAAAGTCTTTTTTCATCTTCACACGAGAAGTTCTTCATTGAGAAAAATTTATAATGTAGAAAAAGTTATTGGTCCATGAGAAATTCATGAGTGAAATATGGATAAGATTGATGTGTGAACTATTTTATGCAAAGAACAAAGTATTAAGATTTCAGATGTAAATTGCATTACTTGTGGAATTCTAATTGAGCTTCTTGCAAGGTTGTTCCTTGTCTGTCTGTTCTGCTTCCATCCTATACACGACGTGGTGATCACAGTCCGTGGTATCTTATGGTAAAAGTGCTTTTCAGAGAGCGACCAGTTCGCTCCCAATCGAAGGTTGCCGCCAACCACCAAGAGTGTGGTATATTGGTGTAACATTTTAGCAAGTGCATCAACATAAATTCATAATTAATGGTTCAACCGAAAAATATGCCTCTTTTGGACGCTGGCATTGACATTTTATTCCACCAGAGCCATCATGGAAGGGACACCTGATAGATAATCCAGTTTTCACCTCAAGGTCACTTCCGGCCACGCTTTTAGGCAAATTCTTCAAGTGGTAAATTTCTGCACAACTGGCTCCCATTGCTGGTGACAACGAAGAGGCGAAGTGGTCTTCCTTAAAAACCTCTTTTTTTCTTGTCCCCTCCGTCAAAGTGGACTTTGCTGACGGCAAAAACCACTTTTCACAGAATGTTCATCCAAGGCTAAATTCAGCCTCTCCCATTTTTGATCATTACAAGTTATACACCAGAAAATATTTCTTGTGCGGACAATAATCTAAAAAGTCATTCTGCAGGTTCCGCATTGTGGAGTTCTTATGAATAAACATTCCAAGTCTTCATATTGGCAATTAATTTTTGCCAGCAGAGTGATGATTTTTCTGCAAATTCTGTTATTTTGACGACTTGTGCGATGTCATTGGGACTAATTGAAGTCTCAAACTCAATGAATGGTGCAATTCTGAACATACATCAAAGCTCTGATAAACACCTTATTCATCTGGGTGAGATCAGCAACAATAGCCACTGACCCACAGGCTAGAGCTTTGTTGCTGGAAGAATAGAGCATTTACACAGCTCTCAAATTGTAGGTAATAGAGCGAACAGGTGGGAGTTGGGCATTAGGAAATTTCATGATTAACACTTTCTGATTAAATTCCATTTAATTATGCAACCAGGATATATACACTCTTTAATCTCTTGTCCGTGTCTGCTTTTGTAACCGGCCAGTGGAGGCGCCTGGTGAAAGTGATAGAAAAAGAGTCGGAGAGTAAAAATCTTAACACAGTAATACTTTATTCTCGTAAATTGACTTAAGAAGCGTTAGAGCACTTGCATTTGATTGAGTTTTTGGGGGAAGAGAGGAGAGGAGGTCTTGAGAATTGGGATCAAAGTGCAGAGTGCAGTGAGCTTTTGGTACAATTTTTCTTTTTGAGGGTGAGAGGAAGCGCAGGGGGGTTGCAGGAAGGGGTAGCGAAGGGCAGGTCAGTCTAGCCTGTATACTGCAGGGTGTATGATCCTGTGTTGATATCAAAGTGCGTGGCAGCGGGATGTGCCTGATAGCGTCCGTGCGTCTGTGGTTGATAGTAGCTCTGGGGCTGCTGATAGTTGAATCTGTGCTGGTGGTGGTGTTGGGGTTGTTGATAAACGGGAGTCTGATCATTAACAGCATTATCACTGTAGTACTGATTGGGATTGGGCTGGTAGTTGAATCCATGGTTGGACACAGCCTGTGAACGCACTGGCGTGTTGTACTTCTCATCCTTGTAGTACACACTAGGATCCTCGCGATATTGTCCATCATCTTCCTCATTGGGTCCCAGGGGGCGGATGGCTTCGGGGTTGTTGTCCAGAGTCGGTGGTGGCACATTAATGTCAGTACCTGAGGACGTGATATTGAAACAAGGTCGCGCAATTGAATGTATCGTCTCATTTGAAATTTGCTCTAAAGTGAAAGTTGATTGCTCGTTGTAAGTATAATTACCTTCTGGCTCGAAACCTCTCTTGCTGGCTCCATAAGAAATTTCTCTCACTTTTCCTGCTGCATCTACGTAGCCATATTTGCCGAAAACCTCCCCATTTGGATGCTTTGTCTCGATCTTGAAACTACCATCGGCCGCCTCATAGCCGAAGCTGTCGGTATAATGTCAAGTATCATTAATTACAAAATACACGATTATTATCACCAAATGATATGGTGATGATGAAAGACTATATATACCTATATGAGCCATCCTCATTGTGACGATTGATCTGTTTTAGGATTGGCACTGGCGTGGTGTACTGTTGACTTTGAACCACGGCGATGGTCGTGAGCGCAATAAAAATCACCTGGAAATTGACATATCTAATTATATATTCTGCAGTGATCAATCTCCTCCTATTCCGTCGTTTTTTTTCATTTGCCAAGAAATTGTTTAAGTGCGATTGAAAAATTTCTCCTGCGCCGTGAAAATGAAAGTGATATAAAACTGAGATTTACACATTTTGCACAGAAATAAATTTTACTATCAGTTAAATTTGTGCAGTCTTGCATTTTAAATCACTCAGTCATTTCGGTGGTGATTTATCCCAAAACTCTGTGCAATGAAGATTAATTGTGAATGCAATTGAGAAAGAAATAACTTCACAATATCGTTGCACAATTTATTCCGCACACAAAAAAATGTATAATCCAATTTCGTTGCTGGGCATTATTCACTTTATGCACACAAAACACTTGCTGCTAATGAGAAATAAGCTATATGGTAACTCACCAGATTTTTCATTTTGATATAATTTTACAAATAACTTATATTACACTAAGAAAGTTCACAAAAAAGACAATTTTTGAGCTTCAGTTGTACTACTTCTTCGACGTTTGTTTACCAACAACACCTCCGAAGACCAACTACTCGACTTATATACGCTGCGACTTTGTAAATCCCGCCACCAGTATTGCATTGGGAGTCACTTCATTTCTTGCTACATTTTCAAACACACAGAAGAATCAAACAGGTGGAACACATTTCTTTTAAAGCACAATTGCTAATCGAATCGCGTGTTGATGGATAGGAATGTGTGTGGGGGTTGTTTTAGACACTTTCGGAAGTATTGGTTAGCCACACGTTTTTATCATTTAAATGTCTCTCTCGTCTCTTCCTTGAACGATATTAAAGGTCGTCTCATATGAACTAAATTTTATGTGATGATCGCATAAAAATCGAATCAATTTTATTGCCCAGGTTATATGTTAGAACAGCAAAAGCTACTTAACCGCAACATTTTGTCTTACACGTCCATGAATGTCTTTTGGTCGCAACTGAGATACTTTGAAAATTACAGGGTTGGTTTATCGCCTCTCTTACTGGTTTTCCACAAGAGAGTAGGTATTTGTCTGGTATTCCATGTACCTATAGGTTACCCTATTTGTTATTAACATTACTTTGTGATTACATAAAAGCTGGTTAAATAATTTGTTGAGTGAGCTAAAAATATAGAATAATTTTTACTGATAGTACTTTCGTTTTTATATATTTGTGTTCCAAAAGCAAAAATTGTACGTTTTATGAGCATGATTGTTATGGTGAATGAAGTTCTGACTGTGGTTCACATGCAAGTAAAATGAATTCCGATGGAATGGGTATTTGTGGGTGATGTAAGAAATTATAACATTTTTCTATGGTTAATTAATTATGTATAATGTTTTGGGATTTAATAGAAGAAATTACACCTTTTATACTGTTTAAAATTCATCCAAATTCGGCAGATTGATGTGTTTTCAACTAATAATTAAAAGAAAAGGTCAAGAGGAACTAGTTTTTGTTTGCTATTAAATGTAGACCTTTGTAATGAAAGAATCCTACACTGCGAGGACTAGAAGAGAAGAACACGTTTTCTCATTTTAATTAATATCATGTAATATCACTCTTAGCTAAACATATTCAGTCAAGTGTAATATCACAACTTCTTCGACACCATTAAATCCATCCAAATAAAGTAAATTGATTAATGTGTTTTATTTGGGAAAAAAATGAAGGAAAAAAATCTGTGAGAAAGAGGTTGAATTATTTTTAGCGTTTAATCTCAATATTGCACAATTTTTCAACCTTGAAAGATCTTGAGGCTGGCGACTTAATTGACTGCAAACATTCGAGGAATTCCATATCTCCCTCTCAGTTATTTGCAACTTCACATATCAGTGAATTGTAATAAATATTATTTATAAAATATTTGCTAATCCCATTATTCAACGATAACAAATTAAGATATAGTGTTTACATTAGATTATAATATCTGATAATTATAAATATTGGGTAATACATATAACAATTTAAGGCTTTTCATGGTTTAATAGTTACATAATTATTTCTACCACCTCCACTGCAATCGCCATCATCGGGTATATCCTCAAGTGAGACACACGTTTCTAATGTGGAACCAATTTGTGACCCAAGTTACAAGAATTCTTTTCTTGTAGATCCGCACGATTGATACGCGGGCGTTTTAATCATTGTCTTAAAACTTTTTAATTGCGCGATTTCAATCAATTTAATCGACTGGAAATTTCACTGGGCACCAGAAACAATTAAATGAATTCTCCATATGGAATTAGAAACGTCTCCGACATCGCAAAAAAAGAGCCTCAAGTGTAGGTGAAGAAAGCTTTTATGTTCTCACGGATGGGATTTGCATTTGGTCAACACCCCACATCATGAATCATGTGGAAATTTATTTTATGCCCTTGAAGATCACTTTTCGCGTTGCCGCTTTGTCGTCATAAATCTGATATGACGTAAATGTAGAGTGATATTACATTTCACTTCCTTGTACCGTGAAATGAAAAAACTTTATGCATTCCTACGTGAAGAAACGGTTTATGAGGAGAAGCTGTGAGATCAGTTGAGGTTTTATCGACCCACACCTAAAATTCACATAGTCATAAATAAAAAACTACTAACTTGCCTGTATGTAGGCGATATATTATAGGGTGGAGATAAAGTTGTGGGTCTGCAGCAAAACTGTTATTTGATGGACTGCAAAGCACCTGAAAAATTCAAATGTGAGAGCGCATAATAAAGCTTTTTCCCGGAGCTTTTAGCTTCACACACGCCTTTTCTTCTATAAATACTTTAATTTTTATAATTTCTGGAAATTTTTGTTAATTTATTGGTAAATTTATTACAAAAATTCCTTGTGAGTCACATGCAAAGACGGAAATCAATGTTGGAGCTGAGAACATGGAGATGGTGAATAATTCCAACCAAGTGGATGATGCATTATTTTCCTTAGGGAATAATAGGCACAATACCGGATATGAATAATTAAACCACAACCCGAAAAAATGACTCTTTTGTGCTTCATCTTTGAGGTGAGTGTTTCATTATTTCCCAAATACGTCATAGCCGCAAATTTGAACTTGAAAATATCCAAACTTCAATCTCATTTTATTTAAAAAATAAATCGTTAGGCATGGTAAAAGGAACAAGTTGGTCAGATCACATTCTGGTTTTCTCATGCTATATTCAAACATTAGCACACTTGAACCACCTGGAATGACATGGTGTTCAGGCAAAAAGAAAGAACCTGAAATGGTTTTATATGAGTGTTCACATGTGTTTAATATACGAATATACCGAATATTAGTAATTGAAAGTGTACGTTGAATCACCGTTGGTGTTAGATAATATTTTTTCTTCCGTAAATGTCAAGTTCAGAGATGAACTGCAAAAAATAGTGCATGTCAGAAGAACCATTGTTATTTATAAAGCTCCGCAAATAAATTCGATTGAGGACGATTCAACTCAATCAAAACAATATCGTTCTTGAAAGGAGGAAGAAAGAAAGAAAATCAGTGCCTTTAATATGTAAAATTCATTCATGATTGCTCATTGGATAATGCTAACGAAATTATCGATTTGTAAAGTTATTTCACACTTGATGGAATTTTGTGTGCTTGTAGTGATGTATGAATCCTTGGTAAATATGAAATAGAGCCAATTTTCATAACTTTGACCGAATGACCGTGAACTCGAAAAATCTAATCGGCAAACAAAAAAGATTTCCACTTCCACCGCTTCATTTATTTGGGCAATAGCTCAAAATTATTGCTGGTGCTAATCTCTCTCATCGGCATTCACTCATCGGTATAAGAACAGAGTAATTACAATCAAGAGGCTGAATAAGGTACAACCGGAATCGTAAAATGCATGACATTTGAGACAATTTTGTTATTAATTGATGTAGGTGGTTTAGTGACTTGAGGCAATAAAAAACATTCAACTATTTCTATTTTGTGAATAAATTATGTGACTTTATAGACAGAAAGTTAATTAGAGTGCAGGAAAATTCTATAGGAAAAGCCGCACAATCAAACAATTCGCAGTTAGATTTATTTAAATTTTGTAATTATTTTGTGCATAAATTCACACCATTTTGTTGTCTTCAATTTCAAGATTGAATAGAGGCAAAATATCCAATCACAAATTACAAAATTGATGGAGAAATGACTGTAGACTTTCTAAAGTCCTCGGTGATGTTAATGTTATGCAGAAGGAAGGAAAATTCCATACAAATTAATGATGAAAAGTTAGACAATCGTTCAACTTTGAACCTAATCTTTCATTGAGGGCAAAGATTTTATGATTCACTTTACCTCCTTGTGTTTTGATTTGTGAGAAGTATTTAGAAAATTGTACTTTTGGATACATGAGAGAATGAGAAATTAGAAAATGCGGATTTTCTAATTTTTAGAGCTTTCCAAATAATTTTTCCATTTTCTCATGTTTTCATAACAGTGCAACAAAAAATTATTTTCTAACACGATATTTTTACATTGAAAAATTAGGTTGAAAAATACCTCTTCGTCTCCCAATAGAAGATTAAGTTCAAAGTTAAGGAATTGTTCTATTGAGCATTAAAAACCGATAAATTACATTATTACCGCCTCCACAAAGTATTCATGCGAGTTGTCGCTGTGAAAATGAGACACATACGAATCACCTGGCGTCTCCACATTCACCTCTCGCTGAGGGTTTGTTCTTGTGAGGAAAAAAGAAAAATGATTTTCCACCACAGTGGAACTTGTCCTGGCCAGCCAAAGCTCGCACAACTGGAATCCCATATAGCGACAGTTTCGCTATTTTATTATAAAACCACAAACACCATTAAAAAATTGTATACGGCACCCATAAACACTTCTATATAGTCAACCTGAGACGGGAGACTTTCTTATGCCAATTTAATTTCTGTTTCAGTTTCAGTGCAAGTTAGACCACGGAGCGGGAAACAACCACCGATTGGCATTGCGTTGTGAGCGCGCGAAAACAGTTTTCTCGCCACACTTTTGTGCTGAAAGAAGTGAAAGAAAAGTATTTTGGCGAAAAAACATCTAACAACAATTACAAGACCAAATTTCGTATAGAGAATTTCAAGGCTGACATATAAAGATTTTTCGTAATTCCTCGAAGTCAGCCAATGATTTCAATCAGTTTTAAATTGAACGTTATTTGAAGAAATTCCATGTAATAATGGGATTGAGTAGATTGAATTATGAACGCTCAGTGCAGTAAATGGTGAATTTCGTGTGTGGTTCTCACTTAAAAGGAACAAGTGGGCGGATAATCTATGCTATATTTACATATTTAAATCTGCAAAACACCAGAAGAAAGTGATTGTGCACCGAGTGAGACCAAAATAGTTGTATTGCATCAACAATGGTTTTTTTCTTGGATGTAACACCGGAGAGAAAAAATAGGTTGTTCTTCGTTATTTTGGGGTGGCTAAATGTCAACGAGTATGACATTCCATCTCAACAATAAGTCATAAATCATCGCTTGAATATCTTGGAGTTGAATAACGATACCAACTCTGTTGGAAAATTCTTCAGCTGAAATATTTCTACGCTAAGGATGGCCATGGTCAATGTGTGTAGTCTCATTTTTGTTCTCTTGGTAAGTTAAAAGACAATATTAAATCTCAAATTATTTTACGCTTTACTGGAATATTCGTCAATGCCTATGACTCTAATTAAATCGGCAGCTGGCTGAGCTAAATGCTTATTGAGCTAGAACTCGCATTTTTTAGCTCTCCTCAAAGAGATTAAAATAACTTATTACAATCTAATTGAATGTTACAGTAGAATGAGTTCTCGAATAAAAGAATTTGATCATATTGATTTTAATTCATTAAAATTTTTTCCATAATAAATTTTACAACATTGATGGGCGACGGTGAAAAAATTCCTCAATACTTAATTACCTATTTTAACGGTTTTTCTGCGATTCAAGGCGAATTGAAATTCCAAAGACAGATGAATGGCTAAAATAATTTACTTCTTCATCGACAACAAAAAAGTCTTATTGTATAGGAATATCAGAATTTGTATTTTACTATCTCGATAATAATGATATACGGAGATCTTTTTTTGTTATACAAAGGATTTACTACACGAATATGAGATTTTAAATATAATCCAGCCATTAAAAGGCCACACTTAAAATGAGAAGAAGCTTGAAAAATGACTGTATGTGTATAGTTCATAAAACTCATCTCTGTTATTAAGACATTTCAAAGCTAATCGAACATCTTCCTCAAGCATCATCAGAAATCATTTTAAATGTATATACCGTGTAATAACAGAGCTATTTCGCCGACAATGATGATACTTAAGTGTGTAAATTATGGATGAAGATGTCAACAGTAAACACTCAACATGAAGATGTTACCTCAGCTTCCATATGCTTTAACTTGTAATGCCACTTAATTCTCTGAATTTTAATTGACGAACATTAATGCAAATAGTGTATATAAAAAGATCATAAGAGTAATTAATGGCACCAATAATTGAATAGTATAACATTGTAAAACATATTGCTTATTAAATAATAATGAATTATTATCTCATGTTATTTGCATGAAAAAAATATATTTGTTGATAATAAATAATTTTTGAAAAATGTCATTTTCTACATCGAGAAGTTGATTCTTACCACGTATAGATTGGATGCAAAAAATACCTGTTTCTAGACGTCAATAATTCAAAAATTCCCTTCATCCATTATCGAATTACGAGACAGGAATTTTTTTTGAAAAGATCACACGAGAGACCAGTATTTAAATCTGCTCTGAATCACGTATAAGTTACATGATCGAAAGGAGATCTTGGATATATAAAAATGGAGTGAGAAAAAGGCAAATAATGCAAAAAAGGATGAATAAATCTTCCTCGATGTATGAACATAAGAAATTCCATATAATTAAATAGTACCGCAAAGTATCCAGTTCCCTGTGCATATATTCTTAAATTATTTGCAAGGTGAAACGGCACAAAAAATGAAATCAGGCAATTCTGTAAAGTCCATTGAATGTTCAGCCAAAATAAGCGGAGAAAAAGTTAATGGGTACCTCATTACGTTTATATTGCCCATCTTGGTCTTTTGAAATTGCAACGACTATATGTATCTGAAACAACGGCAACCAGCAACGACATTGAACGGCCTTGAGGTGTTTTCATGAGACTCTCTCACAATAAAATTCATACAATTTAACGTGCACACAGCTTATACCAATCAGACAGTGTAAAATCGGTTTGCTATAGTCACACTTTGGGAAAAGACTAAATTATGTAACACTAATCATTTCCAAATTTTAATTATAATTGATGGCCAATGAATTAATTTGTGAAATGATTAATTCCTTTGGAGTTGAGAGGAAAAAAATGTTCCATTATTTAAACTAGTCCCCATATCGAGTTCTAATTTTTTTTCACTCTACAACTAGGAAACTAATGCCTTATTAGCCGATATAATTATTATATTTCTGCTACAGGTAATTCAATACATTCTGCAGCTCATGAAAAAAGGATTAATCGATGTCATTCATGCGTGACAATGCTTTTTTATTATTTTTATTAATATGCTTAAGCGCCACAAAAATAATAGAAGAATTTGATTAACATGTTTGATAACTCAAACAACTGTTCAGTGTCTCTTCTTGCATATGGGTGTCTATCATGCCTTGCGTGATAAATCAGGAAATGCTGGAATATTATAAGAAACAAGTTCACCAATTGAGATCACAAAAAAGAGACAGTATTTATAGGTTGTGGTGAACAAGTTTTTATTATATATGTTGAAAAAAGATCTTTCTAATTATAGAGATATATAAATGTTAATTTTTTGCAGAATTATATATATTGAAAAATAGCTCTACTCCAAATATTTCGCTTTTGATTTTCAATAACAATTCTCTGCCTCTTTCAATCTGCTGTGGAATGCAATTAAAGAATATAATAGTAACCGGGTATATAATTATCTTATTAATTATTTATGACTTCCAGCTGAAGCCATTAATTAAATTGCCAATATAAATATTTTAGAATAAATAATTTAATCCAGCAACAATGAGATAAATTGGCACTTTAATTCTTTACAATATTTTATATTTATAACATTTATTGGTCCATTTAAGCTACAACATGATTCATAATTATGAGAATTAATTAAAATTAAAGCATAGGCATTGAGTGAATTACTGTTATTTAAATTTATTTGTTAATTCTCAATTTCTGTTTTTGCAGATTGCAATCAATGAAGCAATTGGTCATCCAGCTGCCCAAAGTGACTTAATTTCTGGTCAGGAGTTTCTGTCGCTGTTTAGCGACAGCAAATCCCTGAGATCCCTCGCCGAGAGCAGAGACAGAGCAGAATACCTCAAGCAATTGGAGGAGGATGATACAATTCTGCCCATTGAGAAGTTGTTCCTGTCCAATGATGAGATGATGGCTGAGAGCTCCAATCACTTTTCATTCGAAAAACGTACAAATCGCAAACTGGACACCTTCACGGCAACAGCCACGCTGAAAAGTCCTACACCAGATGCGACTGACGCCAATAAATCGCAAGTGCAGCTCGTTAAGACTGGAAGCAAAATTATCTTTATCGAACAATCGAGTAAGGAGCCCAAGGACGCAGAGATCTCGTCCACGCAGATCAGCCAATTGGCGGGAGATTTGGATGGTGATAAACAAGTACGTGTAATTGGAGTGAGTGTTTCATCATCTGTTGGTCAGAGATCCTCCACGCCACAGAGGGAATTTCCCGTGGATGTGACGCCATCACGCCGCTCAGGCAGTGACTTCTCCATTGAGGAAGATGAACCCCTGACGACACTGAATAAAGAAATTGCCGATTCAGCCAAAGAGGAGTCAATGGCCGTTCACAGTTTCGTTGCAGCACCTGAATCAGGTGTCGTGTCGCAACTGCCAGTGGCTCAACAGCAATCTCAGCAGGTGAGGTCAAGAACTCAACGCAAGCAAGATGACGTTGTCCCCTACCAAGCAATAATTTATCATGATAATGACGAGAAGAAAGAGCGAACAGCACTGCCTCGCTCTATTTCCTACACGTCTGTGGGTCAGACAGTCAGTGAGCCCAAATTGTGGCGTGATTTCGATGCGCATCGAGTCAATAAGACGATTACCCCCTATTCAGTGCCGGAGAAAATCTATGGAGAGCCATCGAAAATATATTCAGTGCCAGCAAAAATTTACGGTCAGCCATCGAAGGTGTACTCAGAACCGGCAAAAATATACTCAGAGCCCGCAAAGATATATTCTGAGCCAGCTAAGGTGTACTCAGAACCGGCTAAGGTGTACGGAAAACCGGCCAAGGTGTATGCAGAACCACCCACGACATTTCCCGCTCCCACAACTCAATCACCAGCACTCACATCTGTGCCACCGTCCAGGAAGATTGTCTTCAATCTCGATAAACTCCCATATGATTTGCTCAATAGGCCACAGAGCACGCGTCCGACTCATCCTAACTTCCGGGGGCATAATTTCACCCCCAGCTCCACGCCAGAGACTCTGGCGGGCTCCACGGTGAGTGCCTTCGAGAAGTACGATGGCCCAACGCCGGAGCGAAATTATGAAGTCGATGAAGCCGTCAGTGTTATGACAAATGGGAGACACCACGGAATCCAGTCGCCCAGTGTCGCTACACCCATAACGGACGACGCCAAGAAAGTGGGTTATGTAGTAGAAGGACGAAACTTTAGAAAGTATCGCGTTGAGGAAAAGACCGCAGACGGATTTATCGTGGGTGAATATGGGGTGGTTAGTCATGACGATGGAAGTCTCCGTGGTGTGAGATACACAGCAGATTCCAATATTAGTCCGAGTCTCATTTACAATGCTCTCCTCAAGTTCTTGTCTCTCTGAACAGTATAAAACAGTCGCCAATAGTCAGGGATGGGCTGATTCTTTACATTTTTATGTTTTTTTACATTGTGGGGAGAAGTTTTCTCATAAGAAATAGAGATAAAAGAATTTTTTACAGTTGAAATGATTTTGAATTTAAATTCAACGGCTTTATTGGGTCTGAAATCTTTTTAGTGATGTCTGAGTTTTCAGCCAAGACTGAAAAACTAAACTAGATTTGAACAATTCAGCCATTTTGACCGGAAAATTAAAATCTTGGTAATTTTTCAACTAAAAAATTTCTTTATACTTTTATACGCATTCTCTACATATTACATTGTAAAGGCCCAACCCTGTCAAAAAGCGCGAGAAGTATTAGAAAAAAATAAGGTCAATTCTCAGTCGAGTAGTTAGGGAAGAAACAATAAAAAGAAATGTATGCCATAGTTTAGTGATTCTGAAGACACTTCATTGTATTGTATGTTTCGATAGGGGAAAATAAAGAATGGAATTCTCTACTATATAATACAAGTTAGATAGAATATTGTAATTTTTGTAATTTAAAATTAGAAAACTATGTTATTTGATAAATTGTGTGATAATAGGATACTCAGATAATAAATTTATACATTGAAAACTATTGTTTCGCCAATTGTTTCCAACCTTTCCGCTACTCCGTTGTTGATACATTTGCCCAGTAATTCACTTTCTGTGTCAGGTGAGTTGGTGCTCGAGAAAATTCATTTATCAAATTGATTAAATCACAACTAGCCCAACGGTTGAACTGTTTTTATTGCCATCGTATCCGCCTTATCTCTCAACCAAAGACAATTGAAATCACCATCACTCGAACCAAAATACATAAGCCACACTTCTAATTGTGAAATTATTAACGTAAACGGAAGGTCGTTTTCTAGGTCGAATTTCATGTCTACATAGTCTGGTATGCTATATACATACATAACACTCTCAAGAAGAAACTTTTCACTGAGCTATGACCCCTTGTGAGCTATAAATTATAGCATCTGCAATGCAAGGTGGCATTAAAATTGATAGTTTCTTGGAGACAGAGAGAGAGAGACTCCAGCTTTTTCACCATCTTCATTTTGAACAACTTTAAGTCTTTTAAAGGTAAATACAAAGTGTACACAAAAAATGTGCAGATCAATTTCAATATATTATTACGCTAATTGGAACATAACACAGTGCGAAGGTCTCTCAAAATACTCGTGGCCTAACGAAGTGGAACCAAATGCATGGTGACGAAAATTCTTTTTAAAGTTAAATAAATGAGTTTGGTTTCCAATTCATTAAATTATTTTTTGACAAAGAGGTATTTCTTCTATAGGTTCACTGTTTCTTAAATTAAAATCAAACTGATGGCAAATTAGGCTTCAAATTTGATCATATTCCGAATTAAAGCTTCCATAAACCAGGCACGCAACTTATTACGCACTTTTCATGTATCGACGAAGTAAAAGAAAAATTACGACAATTTTAAGATTGCTCAATAAATTTCTCTTATCTATTCTTGCTAAAAATTGACAAGAACACGAACTTCTTGAATGTCTTGCATATAAATAAAAATTTGTGTATACCTACCTGGAAATCGAATCAATAATTTATGCATTAAAATAAATTACTTTACAATTGTGTGAATTATCATGAGCACTTTACACAACAATCCGGGTTTCTCTTTATTAAAAAACGATTACTTTCTTAAAGGAGCTCTTTTTTTCATTCTTCATTTTGTAACATTGCTTCAGCTTGCTTGATATTTATAAGGCTGCCTGGCGCCAATTGTAAATTCCCCTCTTGATGAACTTGCCTGGGAATGATAATAATTATTTTTAAACATTTAATCTCAACCATGGTGACAATACCCCATCCAGGGGCATTTTATGGCATTTTGTGCCGCGCCGTGAGGAAGAATCACATGAAGATATATATGTATAATTAATTTGCAGAAGAATTGCAAAGTGTACAACGCGTATCGAATCATACGTGAAGGCTTTAAGATAATGTACATAGCACAGATCAGACCATCACACATTCCATTCTGTGAAATGTGAAAAGTTTGCCGCTTTCAGGTACAAAAGATTCTTTTGTGCCTCTTCTCTGTTTTTCTATAGGTATCTCCACCCGGTTGAGAACTCAATATTCCAACAACATCCAATGTATTAAAACTATAAATCCGTGTTTATGTAAATAAAATAAGAATTCTTGTAAAATGTGCCGTATTAAGAAAACAATTTTCAATCTTACTTTATTGCCGATTTATTTCTTACTATACATATTTTATCTGCATTATTGCGTGTCGAATAAAATTACACTTCAATGCGCAATGTTCACCAGTCGCAGGATAGTTAATCCTCAAGTGCTCACCGTGTATAATTGACGTCCAATTAATATATTAGTGGGAAATACTCTTTCCTATCTGTCAGTGTCAATTGGCTTAACAGGTAAGAATGTGCAATAAATCTGCATGCAAAATACACAAGGGGATCCCTTCTCAGTAATTTATGTGTTCAATTGAATTCTTAACAAATCCATATTAAGTAAAATATTAGCTCTATCATTGTCACCATATTTTTTCTCACTTTAACCGTTCGACGCGACACCTTAGCATTCCTCAAAGTACCTCTTAAAATCACTAAATGATTTCATTAGAGGCGTTAAGATAATTGGTAAAGGGCAATTAAACAAAAGTGCCGGCGACATTATAAAATTAAGTGTAATTAAATCGCTGTGATTGTTACATTGCGGGGTAAATGCATAGTGAAGACTTGGCTGCTCCACGAGGTGACATTTTCAATATCCTCGACGTCCTGATAATTGCTAAATCCACAATAATGACATTTAATTCAATTTCATTAAGAACTCTTTTTTCCATTCAAACACCCAACTAACACACGGCGGCATAAAAGCGTCGGATTATCTCAATTTACGGCCCCACGTCGAGCAATAGTAGACACATTTATTGGCAGCAAACACTTTTAAAATTTATTATGCAAATTTTTAAGTATTGTCTGGCGGTCAGGAGATGAAGTTCAATTTTGTTGTAAATAAATAATAATAATAAATTATTAGTGTGTGAAATAATAAATAATAATAATAATTTTCATTGAGACGGTTTCTCATTAATTGAAAACCCATTCACAACAGAAAAAATATGCACGAGTTTTCTCAGAAAACAACAGGAAATAAAAGAAGAAAAAATCCACATGGCGTTTAAGCGGAAGGAAAGAAATTAAAAACTCTGCATTCCATTCCCTTTGATTAACATCATTCATGAAATTTGTCAAAAACCAATCTTAATGGTGGTATAAAACTAATTTGTCGTCATTTGAATTTCAATCTATGGTCTTTCTTTTTTATTTATGTCCACCATTAATTTGTCTGGGAAAAAATCACTAAATATATTTTGTCTATATAGCCTGCGGAAAAGTTGTTTACATTAAACTCCATGTTATGTATACAAATAAATGTAAAACATGCAAGTTTAAAGTGAAAAAATAGGTGCATTGGTTAAAACGAAGTCAAGCAAGAATATTGGGTGAATTGCGTAAATATAGAATATAGCGTAGGCAGCTCCAGGAAATGGTCAAACTTGGGTGTTTTACACTTTAGCTGTTCGAACATATCAATAAATTATCACAAGTTGGAGGAATAAAGAACTCTGATCACCAACCATTCTACCGCGATCATTGCATTTGTGCAATTGATTGGGAGTTCCATATGACGAAATATATGCCGATATCTTTTGTATATAATCAAATATTTATAATTTTTGCGCCTGAAATGCTGCAAAATAATCCATTGAGGTGATCGATTAAATTTGCGCCATCTAGAGAGGTATAGGAAACTATATATAGCTACAGGTTCAAATATATAACAGCTCTGTATGATAAAATGTAAACCGTGTGAACAATAAACTAAAATATCTATTACTGCTTTAATGAGCTGAATAAGAGGCTTTTGATCCATTTAGTGGAATCCGTTTAGTTCAGGTGTTTAAATAGAAGGTGTTACATATATCACTAAAATAACTTATTGATTACAATATCTGTAGTTCATTAAAGCAATTTAACTACAGCATGTCCTAATTTATAATGCAAAACACTTTATAGTGTAACTTTATCCTCAAGTATATTGTTACTTCATAGAAATACTACGCCATGCCGCCACTCACTTCATTGAATAAGTGACTGCTATTTTGGCAATGTTGAGTGGCAAACGGGGTGACACATTAATTGTTTCTGGGCTACTTTCATCCCTCTTTGCTATGCAAATAAAATCATATTGAAGTGCGTCAAAAGGATGTGATTGCAGACGCTAAATTGTGAAATTGGAGTCTCCCTCATTGGAAAACTTCCCACGTCGCGTCATCTGATATCATCTGAAACTCATTGAATTTGAAGATAACAGTGATGTAGGAGTCGCGGTGATCTTGAAAAGTCCCTCTCGTCCTCGGTATAAAAAGAAAGGAAGCTGGGGCTTTATTGAAGAAGGGGTCCCATTGTTGTGAAGCACGCCTTCTTTTACATCATGAATGGAGTTCCATGTCTCTGTGAAATCTATGAAATCATCAGGTGGCTCATATTTGTCGCTTTGTTCTTGCAGTTAAATTTTTTTCCACCACCATCATGAGTGATTATATCCCTCTTCTCAGCATCTTCTGCTCATATAGCGTGATGGAGGAAAAAGTTTTGATTTGGAGTTTTCACTCCAGGATTACACAAAAAGCATCCAATGAATAGTTTTATGTAAAATTCGCTCCATCTTTACATCTTTGACTGAATCAGTCTCTCATCTCATCGTCCTTTTGATTCGAGCACTGTACTTCTGACATTCTGAGATAGAATTAAATCAAACTCTATTCAGGAAATGCTTTATTTGTCTCTGAAATAAAGTGAACAACCCACTTTGCTTTTCTCCGTATATGGTTGTTGCAATTGTAAGTTCAGTTTTTTAATTTATGAAATTTTATATTTTATGAAGGGAATTGACCTTATTTTCGATTTAGTGATAGTATACTAAATCCTAGGCAATCTTGAACTAATTTATTTACAAACTTAAAGCCTCCCAGCGGGAAGGGCTGCTTGGAGAGAATGTAGTACCACAAATATGAGAATCAATAGGATCTCAGAGCCTGGTCCTATAACAAATTCAAAGGAAAATCCTGAAAGTGGAGGATCAAACAAATCCAAAAACACCATATTTATCAAATTCCCATGACAAAAAATACACAATTTCATATCTTAAAAAGTGATTCTACAAATGCAACAACCTTTTATGTACCTACCTTTGCGTTAAAACGCCTTTACTTTTTTGCCCTCATCCATTCCTCCTCAACACCAAGTATTTCATTATGCAATTGACGAAAAGGCAAAGGAAGGACTCGTACGGTGTATACATACATTAGATGAGGGACAATAAACACGGTGTAATATAAAACTCTGACGGGAAGGATACCTCGAAAAGAACATTCACTATGTAATTTCGGAGCTGGAAAAGCAACCACACCTCCAAAAGTCTTTCACTATACAGTCTCGCGAAATTTGAGAAGTTATCGAGGTGTATTCATAGCATTGCATTAGGGAGAGCTACAAATAGATTTTAAACCTGTTGTAAAAAAAAGATGTTCCTTAGAAATTTCACACAGAAGCGTAATCTCGAAGAAAACAATTTCACACGATAGAAGAGAAAATCTCGATAAAAATCCGAACTTTGAGAGTTCATTCATTGAAAAAACTTGAATTCTTAGTCAATTTTCGCTCTAAGGAAACTTGAGGGGAGAAATTTTGAGATATTTATGACGACTTTTACTGTAACTGTGTTGTTGAAAAGTCACGAGGATCCTTTACACAGGTGATAATCCTTATTGAGAACTCCCGTGTTTCTTGGTAGGACACTGAAAAAAAGGACAGATGAGAAAAAAGTGGAAGTTCAACTCTTTTTCTGATTATTTTTGTAAATAATTTTGTGTACTTAAACTGCATTAAAACGACCTAAACACAATAATCCCCAAAGGAATTCTCAACTGGGTACTTGAACATGTTTGTGTTTCATTTCGATGCACAGTGGGGGTTGCATTTTGTCACTTCAAGGAGTCTCAATTCAGCAACTTTTCAACTTCCAAACAGAAAATCATTTGCATTAATGGAATTATCGAAATCCATGTGTTCATTGTGGGTTTTTCCCAAACCCCTATTTAGGTTTTTGGAATTTTCCAGACCATAAAATACCATAATACCTTTTAGGTTTTCTTACCCGAAACAATTTAGGGGTAATACATTGTCTTTTGTCCAGCAATAAAGTCTGGTACTTTTGGACTTTCTTCTAAAAGGCTCAATTCATAAAAAAATCTCAAAGACCATTAAATTTTCAGTTACTTTTACAACACATGGAAAGCATTTAGCTAAAATGAAGGCCTCAAAACTTGCCTAAAGAGCTCAAATGGAGCTATTTGAGAGATCACCAAAGAGAAATCATGCAAATTTTTATGAGTTCACAAATTGCAAAAATTCCCCTTTTGACGCCAAAGCCTTTATGAGAAAAATATGTTCTCAGAAGTTAACAAAAAAACCAAGAGATGGGAATTTTACTAAATTCCCATGCACATCCCTTCACACAGAGTATCGATCGTGACACGCAATTGATAAATTTATCAGGGTGAATCTGTCATCCCCCTCATTGAATGACCATCACAGAACATGATATGAATTTCATGTAGTCCAAAAACTTTGCCATCTGTTGTGTGTTTAATCATCATCTCATTTTCATCTATGAGAATATGTTCGGAACAAGTGCACCAAACTGATAACCCCAATTATTACTCTATATTGCAAGAGAATTTAGGGGTTGTGATGAAACAAAGAGGAAAGAGTAGGTGTGATGATTCCCAATGCAAATGATTCACCGGCAGATGTTATTGCTTTATCGTGGGAAATTTCACAATGATCTGTTTTTTTTATTCTTGTCCTTAATGGTTTATTTTTTCGATTTCCTGGATTAAATCAACGCACGTTAAAAGAAGAATCTTTCAGGCAAATCTTCTATCCATCAATCCCACAAATTCCATAATTTTTTTTAATATCCATACTCAGTCAAAAGGGGTGCATAATATTTAATTTACTTCATAAAGTGGGTACTTCTCGACATACCTCAGAGTATAAAGAATTTTTTCATATGTGTATATATTATTAATCCACAGCGAATAAATTGAGAAAGCTTGAGACTGTGCTGATTGCTCGACATTGCAATAAAGTTAATGTTTAACATTTAAAAACATTTTCTAGCGATCTGCAATTTTTTACGTCTCTCTAAAGATCATCAAAGATCACGTCCTAATATTACATTTAAAGGAATTAGTAAAAAAAAATTGCCAAACATTTCATAATGGATTACAAAATTGCTTTTCTCATAGATGACTCTCGAGTTTAGCTATATATTCAGAGACACATTGTCATGCAAACATCATATTTTGTATATAATATAACAATTATAAAAGGTATTGGCTTATCAGCTGGAAATGAGAATCAGACGCGTTTCCTCTCCAAACAACACTTAATATACATAATGAAATTTAGGGTCTGCTTAGTCGAAAAACATTCATATGCCTTACTGGCTTGTTGAGCAAAAATACCACATATATAATGAAGAAGAGAAGAAATACAGCTAAGCTCCTCCCTAACCATAATTTAAAGAGGGTCCCTGCCGAGAACCAATCATCGGAGGGTTAGAAGCATTTTACACAAAACACTTTTTGCTCGAATATGTAAGGGATCAAGCAGTAAATGGCCCTAGCCATTTCCGATCCTTGATTCTCTCCGGAGTCGCTCAAAACGCTATGGACTCCTTTATTGTCGACTGAACTTCCAACTCTTCATTCATGCATCAAACGTTGTTTAGTCAAAACGTCAAAGAGCAAAAGTGGTTGAGAGGACTTTGTGAAATAATCTCGCGAATTGGCTATCACTTGATGACTAGCTGAGTTACTAGTGAAAAGTGAAGTTAAATATTAAAAGGCAATTATTGCAAATATATCCAAGTGAATAGAATATTCTCTGTTTAAATTGCGAAGTTTTTAAAATTATTACAAAATGCAATCCCCAAATACATCTCCAGACCTCAGAGATCCCCGATACAACCACTTGCGGATTCAGGCATCTTCAAGTAAGCAGAAACTATTTCATAAATCACTTTGCAATTGTACAAGAAAGTTCAACAAAGTTTAAATGAATGGGATTATGAATGGAAAATAGTTTTGCAATATTTATTGAATGACACCTTTCCGATAATAGTGAATGAGGTGAACATTTTAAATCTATAGTTTTGGCAAACATACCCAGCAGGGGGTCTTTTTTCTCTTAATTAGCTCTACAGGATTAAAGTAATAAAAACCTAAACTACTTGCAAAACTAAATTTGGGCAATATTGAGTTCAGGCCAAAAACTAGTGAGACAAATTTGGGAAAAAACAATAATTATTTTCACAGTTGATCTTCTTATACCCTGAATTTTTACCTAACTGCTACTTGGGATTAACATGTTCAACCTTAGTGGTGATTTATCAATGGATGCAAAAGAAAAGTTTACCTTCATGAATTTGCTATATCCTGAATTATTCATTGAAATTATGAATAAGAAATCTATACTTTGACATTTTTAACACAAGAGAAATCACTTATAATTTTGAAAAAATAACCAAAATGTCAATTTACGTGAAGAGGAAAAAATAATAAATACGCAAAGGTAAAAGAAGTGCAAACATTTCCGGTGCATTGTGATAAAATCACTCCCTTTTAGAAGAAAAGCTGCTCTTTTAGCTCCTTGCGAATGCTGAATGAAATAAGAGATTTTTTTCAATGAATGCTTCACGTCTCACATGGCTTTTCTTAATTGACTTTCAGGTCGGATTCTTTACGATACTCCATGTAAGGTATGTCGAGATCACAGTTCTGGAAAGCACTACGGGATTTACGCTTGCGACGGATGTGCAGGATTCTTCAAGAGGTCCATCCGACGCAACAGACAATATACCTGCAAGTCACGCGTTGAGGGCCAATGCGTGGTGGACAAGACTCACCGGAATCAGTGCCGAGCATGTCGCTTGAGGATGTGCTTCGATGTGGGAATGAATCGCGATGCTGTCCAGCATGAGCGTGGACCGAGAAACTCGACCCTGCGGAAGCAAATGTCCCTGCTGATCAACAGAGATCATCCAATAATGACGGACTTGCAGACCATGAGGCGAGAGCTGATAATGTCGCAGGCAATGCCATTGTCTCTAGCACCACCATCAGCCCCGATTGTCCTCGATCTCTCAGTGCCGCGATCCTCACTTCTGACTTCATCAACCAATTTCATGCCATTCATGACCCCACGACCTCTTCCACCCACTCCCCCACTGATGGCCGCCGAGGCGATCCGCGAATCTGCAGCTCAACTCCTCTTCAGCAATGTTGAGTGGCTAAAGAAAATGCGCGATTTCACTGATCTCCCAATGAATGATCAACTGATCCTCCTCGAGGAGTCGTGGAGGGAGTTCTTCATCCTCTCAACAGCCCAATCCTTGATGCCCCTGAATTTCTCACAATTGCTCTATGCATATGAGATCATGAACAACAACCGGGACAACCGAGAGCCGACGGCAACTCTCATGCAAGAAGTGGACAACTTTCAGAAAATACTCCACCGAATTACTCAGCTGCGCATCGACAACAACGAGTACTACTTCCTCCGTGCAATTGTCTTGTTCAAAACAAACTCCGACGCAGACTCAGAGTCATCCAGTACGACGGATGACGCCGGATGCCGGCAACTTCAGGAGCCAGAGCGTGTGAGAAGTCTCCATGAGGAGGCAAAAAATAAATTGAGTGCCTACGTTAACAATGTGTATCCCATCCAAGTGCAGAGGTGCAAGGAGTTGCTACTGATTTTGCCTGATTTGGGATTAGTGTCGAATTACACAATAGAAGAGATTTTCTTTAGACAAAATATCGCAAATGTCTCGATCGCCAAACTCACAGCAAATATGTACAGACAGAAGAAGGCACATCACTTTGAATATCAGCCGCCCCTTTCGAATTAGCTCATTCTTGTGATATGTCCATTTGATAGATATACAAATTGCCTTAAAATTAGTAATAGAGAGAAATGTAATCAACACAAATATATTATAGCAAATCTTTTTTTTTCTCACAATATTAGAATAGTTATTGAGAAATGCAGTTTACATTCTATTAAGTATTACAGATTATTTGAACACTTTGTGAAAGTAAATTTAAATAAATACTTAAGAAAATATAATTTTTGGACGTTTATCTTTACATTTTGGCTATCGTTCAACACATTTTATTCAACTTCTGCTAATATAATATTTTTCAACTATATCTGGAATGAGGAAATCGCCGATGGACGAAAAACTTCCACATCATATGAGTCATATGAAATCTGGAATATTGCTGTCAGAGTCAGACAAAAAGGATTAAATTTGTATATCGTGAATATTAAATTATCAATAGGAGAAAGACGGGTAAGTTAGACAAGAAGAATATCTGTGAATTAGAATAGGAATAAGAATTATTTTTTTAATAACCTAATTAAAATTATCAATTTTTATTAATGTTTTTTTCAATTTTTTTGTCAAGTTTGATTGTATCTTTTTAGTTTAATAATATTTTTTATTGAAATTAAAATTTATTGAAATAGGTATATCTTTTTAGCTGGGATTCCCTAATCCCAGCTTATTAACTCTTGGCGTCATATCTAGATAATGAGGTGTTTAAGAAATTTTGAAAAATTTATTTATCTAACATTTTTTGTAATTTTTGTACATGAAAACCTAAAATGAAGAGAGCATAGAATTTCAAGCTTTGGCCTAATAGTCCGCCATTTTTATTGATCCTCTGAGTTTAAAAAAAAACTTTGCCGATGAACACATTCAAGCCTAGTAGCTGCTTTCGTGTTGAAAAGAGCCGAATTAGGTTGGTAGTTTTTGAAAAAAATCATCAATAGCGAAACACAAGAGAAATACAAATAAGAGATCTTAGTCAAAAAGGTAAAAATCTCCTGAATTCCCCTCTGAATTGACTATGTGATTCCTATGATGCCTTTTCACTATCCGCACCATCCTTATTGATCCACTGTGAAAGAACTTCTCCGGTGAGCCAGGTAAGTTTCTGTCCTGGACGGTGTCTTATTCCAGGTGCGGTACATTTTGTAGTTGCGAATAGTTTTTTTTCTCCCTCTTTGTGTATAAATAATCCTCATCATTTCGGCTATTTAGTATTGTTGTGTTCAATAGCCAACTGACAAATTGCAGTATACACGACAAGGATTTTTCATCATCACCGCAACACATATAAACGAAGAACTGTTGACAACAACTAAAGGGAGAGAGATGGGAGAATAATAAAGTCTTTCCATTCTTTCGGTATAAAGTTATTGAGTCAGAAATACTTTATTAATTTCGGATTTGTCACTCAAAATCTCTGGTGAATGAAATACCCGAAATACCTTTAAAAATTGAAAAGTTAGATCTGAATGTTTTTCAGTGAGTAAGAAATTGACAGGAACTTGATTTCAATCACTCTTCGTCTTTTCTCACACTATCTCGAGGCGTCGATTTTAGCTTGAAATATCTCATGCGGGTCTTAAGGATTTTCTAAGGAGTTCCTAATAAATATTGAAACCACATTTTGAACAACACTTGCGGGACACTTCTATGTCTCATCAATGAGGTCTCGCAATAAAACTACTGGGAATATGAATGGACTAGTTCAAGTGTGTCATGTTTTCTCACCTTTTAGACAGCAGGAGGTCGGTTCGAATAATTGAAAAGTTTTCTCCTGCAATTCAGGATCCACTAGGAATACATATAGTTCAAGAAATTTCACAAGTACAAAATTCAATTTGTTGATGAGTGCCGTTCAAGAGCCAATAAGGAAATTTTCTCATCATTTCCTCAGGGCATATCGTGTGAGATGTGGATTAGGATTTTCTCATAGAAAATTACTTCTTTTTTTGTTACAAATGTATCAAAATGCTCAACCCTTCGTCGGTGATTTTTGCAGCCGTCGCACATTAAGTTGCAAATAATCAAAAGTGGGCAAAATGTAACACATTTCGATAGAGCCACCACTTCTTGGTTAGCAACATTTGAGTGGCTATTCTTTGATTGAACTTGCAACAATTTTTAAGTACATTGAGGACTTTTATTGTTTTTAAATTATGCTCAGCACATGTTTGTGTTATGTGTATAATGGAAGTAATCAACCCCTAGAAATGAAGAGATCTGTGCGAAAAATAAATAATGGAGGCGAATATACAGTCACATACAGCAATATTTGCACAACAGCTAAAAGTTGCTTAAAAGATTAACAGGAGCGTATTTCCTGAATGTGATTTTTTTCACTTAAAATTATTCGGACCTCTATAGAAACGATAGAAACTTATGTACGCTGTGTTAAGGGAGTTTGATTTAATTCGAACGTTTACAGAAAATATCAACAATGTACTTGAATTGACAACGAAGCTCGAGGCGTTATACATTTCCGATGTGAAATGACATAAATTACTCTTAAAACATCCTCAAATTAATCTGTCGGGCAAACATTTCACTGAAGAATATCACATTTTTGCGGGGTTGCTTGTGCACTCAATCCCGAGAACTGCCTCACCCCATCAACCCAGGGGACAATTGAGTTGTAACACTCTCAAATACAGTCATAAGTGGGCACTTCAGATTTTATTGCGTCACAAAGCCTGAGATTTTCCTGGTTATTTTCGCATATTTAGTGGATTAGGACCACACTTGCATATGGTCGGTCGGAAGGCGCAAACGATTTCAATCTAAATGTCGCGGTAAACATATTGAGGGGTGGGTTGGTGGTTTAGTACCACCCGAACATATGAAAACTCTATACAGCTCAAGTTCAAAGCCACAAACTTTACACGGAATTTTCTCAAACCACAAATTTCATGCAGCAAAAAACCATCTTGCCATTAAACATTTTCCCATAAGTTCATTGAGGCAATTATAATTCGGATAAATCTTTCGGTATAATATTTTTCATGTGCAAGAAAGCACCCTCAGGTCCTTGTGACTTCCGACCCAATTTTTTGCCCTCCTTCCTTTGTTAAAGAGGATGAATTAAGACATAAGATATTATATATTTGGGAGTGAGATTTCTGCCCTCAGCCAACACATAAATTTTAGCCGCTTATTGTTGAAATATGCGTAAAGAGAAAAGATAAATATCTATGCTAAAAATCAATAAACCTTTATATCATGAACTTGAAAACGAAAGCAAATATTTCATAAATCAGGTAATATCTTTTGCAATAAGCGAATGCAATTCTTCTTATTATTTCATAACTATCGTGTTAACATTATTGGTAACATAAAATTAATTTATAGCATTTTGTGAGAATATTTAACGCTATTATTAATTGAATTTAAGTCAAAAAATTCTCCTTTATCTCCCAAGACCTCACTAATCCTTGCACAAGTTTTGTGTCGCTGTCCTAATAACTTTTCTAAGTAGCTGCTTTCTGGAGGTAAAACACCGTCAAATCTAATCCGAGCTGTCTAAGAAAGTGCCGAAAAGGGAAAAAGTCTATATTTTTTTGTAAATTCTCTGCTACAACTTCGTCTCAATCTCGGCTTATTACAAAAAGCATTGCTTTTTGTCTAACTTCAACTTTTTTCACATTCTCTCAGTATTCTTTTCAGGTTGAACAAAAGAAAGTGGCAGGGAAAGATAAATGCAATAACTCCTCATAATTACCGAAAATCCTCACTTATGAAACATGCCGACAAAAATTCAGAGAAAAATCGTCCTTTTCATATATAGTTTAATTCCAATTACATTTAATAGAAACGAACGAGATTATTTGTGTTAAAACTTATAATTACAAATATGATCACATTTATTTCATGCATTATGAGTTTCAATGAAAATCAAATTGGGGTGTTTAAAATCAAAGCTTAACTCATCCCTTTTTCGAATCATAAATTGCCTCGTGTATGTGAATCTAGGATTTTCGTCATATAAAAAATCACCGCAAATGAAGTTGTAAAGCTGCATCCATGATGAGGAGACTTTCCAAAACGCTTAATATATAATTTTAAAAAAAATGAAAATCAATAGAAATTTCTTATTATTTTTAAAGCTTTTTCAACTATGTTTTTGGCGCAATTTTCATTTTTTTTAGACTTCTCTCAGATCTTAGCCTTCATCGATCATTTACAATATAGCGTTTTCCCAAGTAAGTAGCGAGATCAAAATTAAATCCATGTGCATTACATTGGAGATTCCAAACTGATTTTATGCCTTTTTGAACTGGACTCTTTTGTAAAGTGAGAGTGTGTGTGAATAAATAAAAAAAGTGAATGATAATAGTGGAATAAATCGAGGATAATTTTGAGTCATACCTCTGGCTTATTTTCCAACACATGCACATCCTTCTCCCTTTTTGCCCGCCGTTGCTCATTGTGTTTAACTTTTACGGAGGACATGTGAGTGAGGTTTCCAACGTGGCGTGAAGGAAGTTTTTTGGGTAATTCATTTTTGCCATAAGTCCCTGTGCACTTTTGAGAGATAATCTCTCTGAGAGAGTGTGTGAAAGTGGCAGGAATGGCATCGAGAGTTTACACAGATGAAGAATCATTGAGTTCACTCTACAGCTGGAAAATTGTGAGACCGCCCTATATGTATTGGAGACCATCGAATTTCCACATATATGTATAGGATGAGTTGAAATCTCGAACAGACTCAGATTCATTTTAATGGAAGATCACAAAAGGCAGACATTGAAGCACAATTCAAAGGGGAGGGGGTAAGTCTTGCATAATGAACTAATGGGCAAAAAGTTACCTGAAGTCTAACACTTATCTCGGCATTATATCCCCTCTAAATGCTCTGTATGCGCAATATATAATGCAATCAATAGAGGAGTTCTATATATTCTAAAGAGTGTAGGTAAAATGAAATGAATGCAGGGAAGAGAGAGAGCTAAAGATACAAAAAAATGAGGCATTATCGACAATCAAAATAAGGGGAATATCCCAGAGACTATTATCAGATAGAAAAGACAATATGCTTCAGTGGGTTTAGCCCTCTCAATTGAGGATGTGGCATTGAGAAAAACTATATTTACAGGCTATTTTCCTTTGCATTTTTTCCCTCTCTCCTCTAAACCAAAGATACAATAATAGCCATCCAACTGTGAGCGTTGACTGATGTGACGAATAGACTTTTGTAGCACCTGAATAAATAAATTACATTTCTGATCCTGCCAAATTATGTACGTAAAAAAATATCCCTTCAATTGATCTTCTAACTGAACAATGTATGTACTTGAATGCAATTGAGATTCTCCTCAATTTGCTGGCAAAATATCCTAAATTGGTCACGCAGTGCTGAAAATGTGTTTTCATTGGGAAATTCCTGGTTGGATTTAAAAAAATGCGGACGAATGAAAGAGAAAAAGGCACGGATAGAACTCCACCAAACTCACAATACCAAAATGGGAATGTAGTTTTGAAAGTGCAAACCTTGATATTGACCTGCCGGCATTCATGAGAT
The DNA here is from genome assembly GCA_918844115.2 of Phlebotomus perniciosus. NCBI lineage: Eukaryota > Metazoa > Arthropoda > Insecta > Diptera > Psychodidae > Phlebotomus > Phlebotomus perniciosus. The sequence goes on from CAKKOB020000043.1 coordinate 90,591, forward strand.
ACAAACTTGATACAAACTTGAAGACTAGTTGACTGATTGACGAAGAAATTGATGACTACATAGGCATGATTATGAAAGTGAATTAAAGTATGTATAGTATATGATTGAGGTGAAAAATGACTCCTTGCTTCCCATCGACGACAATCAATTTGAATGGTAATTTTACGATCTTGAACCATGAAATGTTACGCATACCAGACATGTTATTCGACTAATTGAATATTAATCCGCTGATGGAAGTTTTCTCAAAATTATTTCACTACCATAATTGATCTAAAAAAAACAAGTTTAATATGCCTTATACTCAGATTGAACGTTGGTAATGAAGGTGCGTATTTAAATTTTTGTTATGTACACCCATATTCCACATGGAGATAGATCTTTGACGTAACTGGCACCAATGTTTTTAGCCCAAATATTTTTATGGACAGGAAAAAACATTTCTTTTCGCTCTTGCTTTAATGGAAAATATACGAAAAAAGATGTAGTGAAACGGAATTTGGTAATAGCCGTGCAAATGAACCCACATAAACAGAGTGACAAGAATTCACATGGAAAAGTTGTATTTCCTTTTAAAACACTTTATTTAAAGCATTCTCTAAGCCTCAGGTTAATATTATAAGGATATCCTTCTAAGCTTTCGCAAAAAAGTTCTCGAGGATAACAACTTGTACTTCCTACAAAAGTTATGGGCAAATATTTTGTCACCCTGTACAAACAAGTAGAAGTTCCTGTCCAGTTTTTTGGCGGTGATTTGTTTGTTTATTTTCCAGAGAAAGCCCATAAGTTTCATAGAGAAGCTCTCTCTAATGGAAAATCCCTCAAAGAACAGGATGGCAAAAATGATGAATAATGCGCTTTGGTGGTTGTTTTATAAAATTTGTCATCAGTTTGAGTAAAAATCTGCATTATTCACCAACTAAAATAGTGAGGTATGAGACAAATTCAACAAAGCACTGGACCACCTTGGAGTGGTTAAAAGAAATAAACGTTCAATTCGAATTTCAGGAAGTGTGTCTTATGTATGTAAAATCGGAACCAAGAGACATATACGCAAGAAGTTCATTTCTTGTAACTGGTACACCATGAAAAGTACTTTAATTACATGCGCGAAAAATACGGGGAGTGTGTGAGAGTGAAAAAAGTGGTATTATTTATTCAAAATCGGAAGTGAAGTATATGTGGTTTTTGTACTAATATACGCACATATTGAATTAACTGCGAGACTTGTGGAAAAAGAAATTTGGTATTCTGTTTTTCAATGAAGGTATTTTTCACAAAATTTAAAAGAGAAATTACCAATAAACTCATATTATCTAATCCCTTTTCTTCAAATTGCTAGACACATTGCAAATAATGCATAAGAAATTTTTTCTACTTAAAAAAATGCAAGAACGTGCGAGTTATTAAATTGGACATGCTCCAAAAATGAAATTGTTGAATAATTTTCACAGACATTTTTTTTTTATAACTTCTTCACAGTCTTTCCTTTTAGCTTTTTTAGAGAAATGACTTTCAGACATTATGCATAATATGTAGATGACATCGTAACTTTGAGCGCGTTAATGTTGTGGTAATTTTAATTTTTACGACAATTGTCTGACAAGCAATTTAAATCACCTTTTTGGAATGAATTAACAAAAGCCAAAAATCTTGAAAGGAGTCTGAGATTGTGGTTTATCTGATCTCTAATGACCTGCTAAAATTCAGAGGAAAAAGAGTCCTCCTCCACCTCCACATGATTTTTTTTTGCTTCATATCTTGCAGAATGAACACTCCATCGAGGAATGGATACAATTATTGTAACACACCGGAGTGACTGCGGTGACGTATATCTCCAGACCACCGCTCTTGGAGTGGAATTGAATGGGGGCCCATCAAGGTTTCCTTCACTCATATAAAAGTGAAGCGGGAGGCTCCAATGTATCAGTTCTCTTTTGCCATCGGTTAGTGATTGAACAGTGGCTGTTGAACGCGGAAATTTGTAAAAGTGGAAAAAAAGGCTGAAAAGCAGTTTCTTACCATGTTGAAGTTTGTGAGTGTCAATTCCCCATTTGAATTACTCATTACTCGCTTTGCGGATTTACTCAATTTAAACAAAAAACTGTTCTTCCTGCAGGCGATCTTCTTTGCTCTGGCCCTTGTGGCATCCGCCCAGCACGGTTACCATAATAATCCACAGACTGCCGCTATCATCAGTGAACAGAGGTACTTGTCTGGCGATGGAAAATTCGGTGCTGCTTATACACAAGAGGATGGCACTGATTTTAAGGAAGAGACTGATGCTGATGGCAATCGTCATGGCTCCTACAGTTACATTGACCCCTCTGGGCAAAAGAGAACCATTTCCTACACCGCGGGAAAAGATGGGTAAGTGACAATTATGGACATTTCTCCGCAACACTTCACTTCATTTTCTTCTCTCCCACACTCTAAATTATTTTTTTCTTCTTCTTCTTTGATTTTTGCCATTGCACGATTTCTTCCACGATTATTGACGTAATAAGTGATGCGATTGCGAAATGTAACCAGACAAACTGTTACTTACACTTTGGGAGTTGCATTTACAAAAGTGGAGTAGAAAAGCGCATTCATGTGTGAAGTCATTAATATAAAATTCTTTGTTGGATTGCCATGAGGTCCACTACTCAGCATGTACAACACATGTATATGCATATTACATTTTATGTAACACCCAATCCCATGGTATACATTGTGTGGTGCATATTAGGAGAGTAGGAGAGATCAGATAGGAAAATGAATTGTTTGCCTCACTTGATCTTATTGTATATCGCCTATATGAATTATATGAAATCAATTTGATATTGCTCAATTTGTAACCCGCTGTACTTTCTGATTTTTCCACGCTGCACAGATTCCGTGCAAGTGGTGATCACTTGCCCGTAGCTCCAGCTGCTCCGCAACAGCACGCTCCTCAGCCACACTACCAGCCCCAGCCTCAGTATCAGCCTCCAGCTACCTACCACCAGCCCCAGCAGTATCACTCCGCCCGCAGTGATGACTACGACGATGGATCCTACGATCCTCGCTACAATGAGCCAAGCTTCAGTCAGAATGCCGCCTACCACCAGGCTCCTGCTCCTGCCCCAGCTCCTGTCCACCATCACCATCACGCTGCCGCGGTGGCCCCCCCCCCCCCCCCCCCCCCCCCCCCCCCCCCAAGGGCAACACACCAAAAACCACCCCCCCCCAGGCCCCCCCAAAAAGCCCCCCCCCCCCCCCCACCCACCCCACCCCCCCCAAGGGAAAAAAAAAAACAAGCCCCCCCACCCCAGCACCACCAAAAGGGCCCCCCCCCCACCCCCACCCCCCACCCCCCCCCCCCCCCCCCCCCCCCCCCCCCCCCCCCACCGGCCCCCCCCCCCACCCTGAAGATCCGATAATCTATCTTCTACCGTTTTACCTCA
>CAKKOB020000043.1:102221-120655 GCA_918844115.2 Phlebotomus perniciosus
AAGCTTTTACTGATATGTTTCTAAAGCTTCTAATGAAAGGTTTCTAAAGCTTTCAATGAAAGTTTTCTAAAGCTTCCAATGAAAGGTTTCTAAAGCTTTTAATGAAATGTTTCTAAAGCTTTCAATGAAAGGTTTCTAAAGCTTCCAATGAAAGGTTTGTAAAGCTTTGAATGAAAGGTTTCTAAAGCTTCCAATGAAAGGTTTGTAAAGCTTTCAATGAAAGGTTTCAAAAGCTTCCAATGAAAGGTTTTGTAAAGCTTTCTATGAAAGCTTAAAAAAATCTGCAAAAGCTCTCTAGAGTTTTCAAAAGCTCTTAAAAAAATTCTAAAGTTCTGGTAGAACTTCAGCTCTTGTTCTTTAGCGCACTTTCACTCAAATGTACACCACTTCTAATCATAATATCTCTCCCTTGAGCTTGAGAATATTTTACAAGATTTATTTATTTTCTTAATATTCAATAGTTTTTGGATCAGCTTTTGAGCTTTGACTATTCATTTCGAACTAATGAAAATAATAAGTATTTACTGAGATTATCGAAGTGTGAAAATTACTAAACTTTGAAGAAAATAATACAGATTTGGCTATAAGTTATATTTCAGTAGAACTTTTGACACCTTTCAGAGAAATTTTTTGAGCTTTAACAATTTGTTTAGAGAGTTTTAAAAATATCGGGCTAAGCTTTTCGAAAAACCTCCAGAACCTCTACAAATTCTAATAAATTCACTACTAAACTAAGAAAGTTGTTTGTACAGAAAATAAAACTAATGGACTAAAAAGCTTTTCAAAACTTTCAAAGTGCCGGAAGTGTTGAGGAACTTTCTTACAAATTATGCAAATCTTGAAATTCTATAATAATATCTCCCCCTTGGCATTATTTTTTTGCTTTTTACCCCTTCTCACACCCACGCAATGCAAAAAAAATAAGTTGTACTTTCTGTGTAACTTTCGGAGACGTCTATATACATAATATTATGTTGATCTGCATTCATATGGAACGCGTGGAATAGAAATAAAAATTCAAACTCTCCATGTATACGCTTGCAGTTTTGTAGACCGTTTCAAATTTAAAAGAATAATTAAGTCATTTGCAGATGACGTCAAAATATATAGAAGAGAAGTAGAAAATTTCAAAACTTTCATACTTCCTCTTCACAAATGAAAAATTCATAATAGACAATTTGTGCTCTATTTTTCAACCATCACAATTGCCTCTGAGAGAGTGATTTAGAAATAACTCTGATGACAAACCGTGTATGAAGAGAAAACTGCATGCAGGTATCAATTGGTGGATTTTTCTTTACTTTGAGTGCATCAGCAAGCACGAAATGTAAATTAACTCAGTCACTGAATTTCCAAGGAACTTTGACTTTTGGTTCTAAATTGACAAGATCCTCATTGTTACAAGTTGACTGGGAACTTTTTAAGAAGTTAATCATATTGTGTCTCATGCATAACATCAACTCATGTTTACCGTGTTTTGTTCAAAATGAATTTTAATTTATTATTATTACTTCCTGTAAATCTTATGAAGAAGTTCATAAATAACTATTAGAAAGATCTTAAAATGGTATTTTACGAAGAAAAAAACCTAATAAAAAGTAAAACTTCTTAACGAACTTATATGAAGGCAGGAATTTAGAACTATGTCAATCACTCTAATGTTTTGCTGAATATAAAATTTGTGAGCTTTACAAGAAAAAATACCCACAGAGTACGACACGAAAAGTATGCGGATTCGAAATAGGAAATTTGAATAAATGTTTCATTGATTGTGAATGATGAAAATGTACAAATAAATCCGTAATCTGGGAGTCATTAGCACAAATAAACATTTTTTTAAGAGGCCTTCGCATAAAATGGACAAAATATGAACAACCGAAAATGATTGTTGAATTTTCTTTTAATCTGTGCTTGGGTCGTTTAGAAATCCCCCTCTCATTGCTCAATCTTACCTCTAAATGACTCTTGGCGTGCAGAGACCATTCGTCTCTGGTGGAGAACATTCTGCCACAGAGTTCGCAGGTCCACGACAGCTGCTGCTGATGATGGTGCGGCAACGGTACCCCCGGAATTGGGGCGCTCGTCTGCGGATGTGGCTGTTGCGGAGGTACCATACTGTGGGCAACACCGCTCGGAGTTGTCTGTTGCGACAGACTCTGATGATCTATGGTTGATTGTTTGGTGTTCTCGTTGTTCTCCTCCTTCTTCTTCACCGTCAAGTTGTTGTGGCGCTTCCCCAGTGGTGCAATGTTGGTCGGGGTGACATGTTTAAATTTATTCATGTGGATCACAAGCTTATCTCGCCGGGCGAATGCCTTATTGCACACCTAAGGGTGGATGGTTGGGTTGGGTGTATAAAGAGAAAAGACGCACAATTAATTATACTTCATCACACACGCTATCCACATTATTTTCTCAGCTAAAGAATATACTTCACAAATGTATGGTTTTTCTCCTGTATGGATACGCATGTGAATCGTTAATTTATCTTTTCGGGCCAATCCCTTTCCACACACGGAGCACTCGAACGCCTTATGACCTATCCATGCGCCAGAGTTTGGGGGAGAGAGATTATACACCATTAGTATTATTCATCAATGTCGGATATGAGAAAATATTGTATTGATTATACTCGTGTCGCCAGTGCTAGTACTTTTAGATGATGTGTTAGCTTTTCTAATACCACTTGACGCTTGTTGCACCTGCTGCAGTGCCTTTAAACGACTAGCAGGATGCATCGAGCCACCCTCAACGTATGGCTCGGTGAAAGGTATCAAGTTAGGACGTGGCACATTTGGAGGAATGTCTGGTGTCCTGAAGATTTAAATCAACAAGTTTCAAAATTAAAAATTAAATGGAATTCTCTGCAGAAATGTTATAAGCTTTCGGATATTTTTAGAGCTTTAGAAGTTCTTGCTAAGCTTTTGAAACTTTTGAAAAGCTTCTGCAGATTTTCTTGAAGCTTTCACAGAAAGCTTTCTTATAAACCTTTTATATAAAGTTTTAGAAAGCTTTCTTATATATAGCTTTCGAAAGCTTTCTTATAAAGCTTCAGAAAGCTTTTATATAAAGTTTTAGAAAGCTTTTTTTATATAGCTTTAGATAGCACGCTTAAAAAACTTTAGAAAGGTTTCTTAAACAGCTTTAGAAAGCTTTCTTAAACAGTTTTAGAAAGCTTTCATTAAAAGCTTTAGAAAGCTTTCTTAAAAATATTAGAAAACTTTGCTAAAAAGATTCAGAAAGAGTTCTTATAACTCTATAGAAAATATTCTTCAATAACTTTAGAAAGCCTTTTATAAATCTTTAGAAAACATTTTTAAACAGCTTCTTTTAAACAACTTTAGAAAACTTTCATAAACAGCTTTAGAAAGCTCTCTCATAAAGCTTTAGAAGGCTTTAGTGTAGAAAATAAAATTGATAGGATGAAAGCTTCTGAAAGCTTCCAAATTGGAGCTTTGGGGACCTTTTCTACAATATATGGAAGTGTTGGAAGTGATGTACATCTTTTTGACCATACTATCTCCACCTTGATTGAAAGGAATAAGATTTGCTTTGATTTAAAGGTGTATGTGTACATTAAACGAAGTTTAACACTTAAATCACTCTACTCAAAAAGAGAGGAATGAAAGTATAGGCAAAATAATGGGAGTAAGCGGTTTATTCGGCCAAAAAATACCACGAATTGGCTTTAAGTGTTAATAGTTTTATCTTTAAATTTGAGAAGTATAAATATTGCTTCTGGGAACATTATATATAATATATTCGCATCAAAAGCTTACAAAATTATCTTGCGAATGAATGAAAAACAAAGAGAAACATATCCAATTAGAAAATGTCGTAAATAGATAATGCCCATATTCTAAATAAATATTCCATTTCCTCATGTTTGTTGTGCCAGAAAATTGTTTTTCTGAGACATTATATATCTAAAATCAAGTAAATAATAAAAAAGTGATTCGAAAATAAATCTTCGAAATCTTCACATCCAACGGAAGATTAAGATCTAAATTAAACAAGGTAATGATCTAATTAAAACTCCCTTCATTGAAAGTTTTCTTTGACCCATAAAATTCCACCACTTCCTAATAATCTTAAAAAAAAAATGAAACATACCAATTTCCCAGACTCTGCAGAACCCGTACTCCTCCTTCATATCCCATCCCGACATCATCAGGAACTGTGAACGTGCTGTCGGCACCACCAGAGCTCGATGAACTAATTTGCGGAACCTTTATTGTACTGCCATAGTGGTGCGATGAGGTCACATTTGAGGGTGAATGTTGCGTTTGTCCGGGCTGCTGGGGTGGTTGCTGGCTGTTGCCAGTGGAGTTGTCATTGGCATGACCTGGTCGGGATAGGACCTGCTGCTTGAGCTGCATGGCGGCCGCCTGTGCCATGTGCTGCTGCACAGCCATGTGAGCTTCCAGATAGGCATTCTTCTGCGCCGAAGACATCTTGTCAATGTTCACCTGACCATCCTGCAAGGAGGGCGGAACGCATTGCACAACATCAAACAGTGACCACATTGTAGCATATAGTAACGATATTGAAAATCACATCCTAATCAAATGCAACACTCTTCTGCGGTCTAATCGGTCTAAACGCAATTGAGAGAACCCAATATAGCCGAATTTTGTGAAGAGGAGGGTGGTCGGTGTGTGTTGGGGTGGCGGAAAAAGGAGTCGCGCAGAGCTCAGTTTCAATTCGAATTTATGTTAAAATCAATAAAACTAATTGAAACAGTCATACACACAGCGGCAGTACGTTCGAACGCCACAACCCCGAGTCGGCTGGCGATGTTGGTAGTGGTGATGGAGATGGTGGATTTTCTATATAGCCCGAGAGAGAGAGAGAGAGAGGAGGAGACGAACAATTGCGGTGCGGACCGAATTTCCCTCTAATATGGATTTCCCTCGCAGAATTCCCCTCACAATCTCACATAAGAGTAACATATATGGGCGCCCTTGTACATATCCAGTGGCAGAAATTTAACGCCGAATCACAAATGTACGACGTTCTGTGTAGAACGCTACACCTCACAGCCCCCCATACAGAGCCACCCCCTCTGAGGGGGATGGGGGAATTTCCTACACCACACCAGGAAAGTCTCTTCTTCTGGGCTCACCCACCCCCCACAAACCCACCCACCCTCCGTCTCACCCCTCGCTATGTATAGAGAGAGAATAGATTTTCACTGTGCTGGCCAATGCAATATTTGCACAAGTTCTGCTGAGCTACTCACAAAAAACATATTGCATAACCAATTTATGCCAGACAGTGCTCGCGTTCGAGGAAGTTGATGATGGGTATTGTCTCTCGCAGGGGTAAAACTGATGCCTACAAATCACTTTGCATTTTCCACTGCATCACATTAATTCATTACACAAGCCATTCAGCATTTCTTTTCCCGTATCAAGTTTTGCACTTTTACAACCACTTATGATTCATAAAATATACTCCACAGATTTTTTTTTTGAACTTCACTTGACTCTGCAGCACTAATGAGCGTCAATATTAAATTGTGTGTACAATCTCACGGTAAAAGTAGAGTCCTTCACCCCAAAGGGAGAGCTGCACAGCATAGACCGTAGGGAGGAAGAAATTCCGCGCGCGCGACGTACAAGCGCCTTTCTCCGTTTGAGTGTCGTGCCGCCGTCCGTCAAGCCCGAGTCGAAGAAAATTTCCTGGCTCACCACCGAGCGGCGGCAGGCATTTCCACCCTCAGCCCTCACTACACCGCTCCAAGCATAGTCCCTTTCTCCCTTCATGTACGGGCATACACATTACACCCAAGCACACACACATACGTCATGTGGATGGTGTGTTCATAAACCGATGTAATTTATAAACGGCCTCACCGCCATCCACTCCCCCTTGGCAATTTCCCTCCCTTACTGATATGAGCTCAATGCGGCGCCCAGGGCTGCATCTGGGACGCTATATATGTTTTTTCGCCCTATTCCTTCTCCTAACATTAACGGTTTCACTTAAATAGAATAAGGAAATCTATCGGAAATCAAAGATGGTATGCACAGTTTTGGGATCCTGAAACAAAATTTGAAATTCCAAAAAAAAGTTATTAGTAAAGCAATTTCTTTAGGGCTAAATCCATTTTAGATTTAATTTTTAACCTTTTTGACCCTTCACTCAGAAGCACAAGTTTAACCGGAAGTTTTAGGGCTTAGAACGACCTATCCAAAACTTTGAGCAGAATTAAATTCAGTTATATATATAAGATATATATATATATATATATATATATAGGATTACCAATGAAAAAAAATAAAAAAAATAATAAGGGGTGGATTTTAAATCCTATATGTTGATTAGCGATTCTCTTGTTATCCTTATCAAATTATGCTTCTTTTAGCCTCAGAAGCCTAACTGAATTGCTGAGGGATAAAGATATCACATGTACATATATCTTTAAGGGAAAGTGGGGCAGTTTAACCATGGGGCAGTGTTATTTTAAGAGTTTTTCTCATATATTTTCGATATTTTCCCATCAAATTTTAAGGACATTGTCCTTTACACATTATGTTAGTGTATGGGAAAATTTGATGGGAAAATATATGAGAAAAACTCAAAATAGAACTGCCCCACTTACCCCTATATATAAAATATTATATCATATCTCAAAATTTGAATTTTCCCAAAAATTTTCCTCCATCTCTCAATGCAACAACTTAGTGTATTTTGCCCCCCAAACAAAACCAACCCCTAACACGATCCTGTGTCGCGTTCCTCACCAACAAGGGAGGCACGAGCCAATGGGGAGCTCCATATGATACAGTGATGGATTCATCTTCCGTACACCTTTCCGACACTGATTTTTATTGCTATTGCCCTAATAGTGGAAATTCTGCAAATCCGCCACTGAGCTTCAGACACGACAGATGAACATTTTCCATATACACAGATGACGATGTTGAGCCTCAGATTGGCAGCGAAAGTGATTATTATTCGCCCATCCTCCGCAGGAATTTTCCATAGAAAATGCCATCATGTGAGTGGCATCAGAAATAAATTTTCTGCAGAATTATGAGAAGATGCTGGAGACATGCAGCCGATTGTGTGTGCATGTGTGCAACGGAAGTGGTTCGCACTGTCTGCATTGACCGACAATGGACACTTCCGTGAACGAGAGGGTATGAAGGAGTCGTCGCAAGGCGAAAGCCACCCTGTGTGTGTGTCCCTTTAGGTGCAGCAGCAAAATGCGGGGGGATGTTTGAAACACTCTCTGGGGGTATTTACAGTCGCAAGCAAATATGTATAGTCATTCCCATACCACAAACACCCCCCTTGCCGCCTCCCCTCCTCAAACTGAGCATGAGTCTGGGGTGAAGGATCAATACGATGTCCCTCCGTCGAATTTCGAGAGGCGCGCTCTCGATCCCCCCATTCGGCAAATTTTACATGAGCCACACACAAACTCTTACACACCATCTCAGAAAACACCAAGTTGAAAAATTTCTCTCTCTCTCATTTGGGATTTTGGTGTTTGTGACAAGCAAGCAAATAAATAGACTTTTGATATAGATTACAAAATGTTGTATAATGTTCTTACAAGGAAAGGTATGTATGGGGGCTATTATATAAAATAAAATGGAGAGGAAAAAAGCAGCTCTAAGAGTGTTTTATTGATTTAAAGTCTACACACAAAACAGCGACATTGGCAGTTGGTGGGAATGAGAAAAAGAAATCTCACTCAGGAGGGGTGGAAAATTCAGGCCAGGTTTACAGAAAGGTGCAAAATGGACAAAGAATCTGCAAAGATTTTGACTTTTAAAATTAGAGAATTTAAATTTAGACTTGAGGATTCTGTAAAGTTCAGGCATAAGAATAACAGGAGGGAAATATCTGTATCTTTGTTGAATTTATTCATATTCAGTTCAGTAAAAAGGTAAAGTGATTTTCAAGGAAGGAGAATAATAACTATTATAATAACTATACTATAATATATAGGGATTGCTTGAGTTACCATCTAAGGGGACCATCGATTTATAAAATCATCCCTAAACTGTAATTCTGCTACAAACATACAGCCAAAAGGCTGACAAAAACTGACTAAAACAACCCCAACCCAGCAGGGCAGGTTTAGCCAGAGTGTCTTTCTTGAGTAATTTTTCTCTTCAGAATAGCTCAGTGATTTTACAGTTCTGAACGAGAACTTTTCATGCAGCCAATACTCCTAGTAAAACTTTGGACGTAAAGAAATTTTATCCATCTTAATATTAGGTAGGGGAGAGCGGGGCAGTCAAACAGGGGCACTTTCAAACGGTCAATAAATCTTGAATATGAAACCAGATATATGATTAAATTTATTTTGTAATCTTGTAAAGGAACTAAAACAACAAAAAAAAACTTTTAATTGAGAAAAATATGGCTGTAAATAAAAATAATAGCATTTTGAGAAAAACGCCTAAAATCGGAACTAAAAGCACTAGAGAGAAAATAATTTCAGTAAACATGCATATATTAAGACATTTAATTAAATAGTAGTTTGGTCTCATTTGGTTGAAAAATGTGACTAAAAACAGCCGTGTTTGAAAGTGCCCCACATGTGGGGTGCCTTAAAACCACTATCAACACGTGGAAAATTTTATATTCAGGGATCGAGCTAAACAGTTTTTTAAAGCCTATACCCAAGGGTAGCCCATAGGCTTTGCAGAGTTCCAGTACTGTTTGCTGTCTTTCCACAAAACTGTTTTGACCAAAATCCTGAAATTTCTGTTTGAAACTACCCCGCTCTCCCCCCATATATATTAATTTTGCAACCTTTGAATTTAGATGCTGTCATTCTAGCTCAGTTTTTAAATTTTATTTGTAAGAAAAATTATTTATTGATATTTAGATATAGTAATCGTAAGACAGGTTAAACAATTAATTATCCGGTAAATAAATGTTGAAACATTTTCAATAAATTTTATATTAGCTGGTCCAATTTGTTATCGCTTTCGTTCAGCTTTAAAATATTAAATAAAACAAATCAATCCTATACCTCTTGAAGTTTTCCTGACCGCTGAATTCGATGTACTTTAGTTAATCTCTTAGATCTCTTTTAAATATAACTTATTAGACCCATTAGACCTAATAACCGTTAGAACTAATGTGTTGTATATTGATAAAAATAAAATAATATTCCCACGACAAATCGCACCGGAAACATGGGAGTATTGGACTCACCTGAAAGTTGATTGTAGCAGTTACCGCTCTCATTGATTCTGCATAGTTTCGCAGCACCACGTCGGTCTGGACGCAATTGGCACGCCACTCAAAGAGTGTCTCCAGGCGATTTACACAAACTTCACAGATTTTCTTTGGTAAAAAATCCTCCTTGCTGATCTGCAACGGCAAGGTGGGAAAAATTAACGGTGATTGCTCGCGGTGATTGGGTTTTTCTTCCAACTGAGACGACAAAAAACCTCACCACAACTGGTAGCAGAGAGCGTATTTTGAAGATGATTTGCCTCTGTTCGGCCTCCTTATCGAACAGATGGAGCTTGGGACCATTCTTCAGTGAACAAAAACGACACAAATCAGTGAAAGCGGTGAAATTCAATTCTTCCGATTGATGCTGATTCGCTAACATTGCCTCAGACATTTTCCTTCATTGATAAAAGGCATTTCTTATGCACAGGATTTGCATTTTATAAATACTTTTCACATCTTCTTCAATTGATTAGGGTTTTTGTCTTAAATTTTCAAGATAGAAGAAAGTTCTTTATGATGATTAACATTGTCTCATATGGCATCATCCCCATTTTAGTCGTCAGCCCAATAGTTCTTCATCCTTTATCCTCCCGAGTCCCTACGGAGGGATGTCGGGGATGCAACAGTATTTCAGTTCATCAATAAGTCACACACAAATACACTGACAATGTGCACTGTGTTGTTGCTCTCTGGCCAGGTAGCCGGGAAAATCGATATTGCATCTAACAAACAAATAGGAGAAAAACGACACAATTTTCCGACAATACAGCGTCTCTATTCATTCATGACAATCTAATTGAATTATGCCCGATGAGTGGTCTCACTGGGCGGCACAGCAAATTCATTTTCAGTATAAGGTGCACTGTAAAATGCATAGGAAAATGCAGGAAAATTCTATATGGGGAAAATTCTCTTTCCCAAACAAAAAAAAAGGAATAAGAGAATCGGTGAAAATTCCAGAGACACACACTTCTCCCACTGCACTGGGAGTAGGATGTTTGAATTCAATGCTAATCACTTAATCAAATCACGTCCCTTTTATTGCGTCTACCTCATAATGTAATTCAATGTAATTTCTTCACTATTACACATATACTCAGGATTTTCCCACAGTTTTCACTCTCCTGCACGAATGACAGATTGCCAGTGTCGCGCATGCCCCCGGGATTCACTCATACAACCAGATTCTGGTGGCTTTTCCCATACAATCCCAATCCACAAGAATTCGTCTTTCACTCCCAAACATCCGAACAAAACACCACCAAGGAAATCTCGCGAAGAGCATTTCGGGCTCAAGTGGATATATAGCAACGATAGAGAAAAAAATCCAAATAATTTTTATTTCAATCTCTCGATTTCTTCCCTTTACACTTTCATCATTTACAGCGTCACAGTCATCGATATTCAGAGCGATAAAAATACAGCTGAATCTCTGTTATTCTTTTTTGTCTTCGCTTCAGGCAAACATAAACAAAAATCTCCATTACAACCATTACAACCATCTCTACTGTACACAAGAATTCATTAGAAATCGTCATAGAACCTCTTATTTACCGCATTTATAGGATCTGGTGCTAAAATATTTATATTTACTTTTATTCTTTTAATCTGCTTCTTATATTTTTTTTTTGGTAAAAATTATTAAGTTTCCTCGTCAATCTTATTATCGCTTATGAAGATTATCGTAAGAGGGGTAAAAACAACACAATTGATTATGAATTTATGCCATCACCTCTTATTTACGCTCCCGCCTTTCCATCCTTCCAGTACTTCTCAGCACAATGAGCCATCATCTTCAGAAGAAGAAAAAACAGATCAATTTTTATTACTTCCTCCAAAACAAAGAGAAATATCGCTAAACACTTACGTTGCACTTCTTGGCGTTCTCCTCACTCGCACACCAATGACTTGGACCCCAAGTGCATTCATTGGCACCCACGAGACGTGGCTTGGACGGAGCCTCCTTCTGTGGCTCAGCTTCGGCCACCCTGGGCGTTATTTCGCCATCGTATAGCTGAATATAGCCAGCATGCTCTCCTGGGAAGCACATTCCGATCTTCTCGCAGACCTTCTCAGGCTCACTCTTGGCTAAAATCAAATTGATCATGCTCTGTCCATAGATCTGTATCATATCTTTGCACTGAAAATAAAAGACGAGACATCATTTAGTCAGCAATAACAACTTTCAAACTTATTATTTGAAATTACATGAAACAATGGAAGTTTTTCAATACATTCCCTTATTAAGAGAAGAAAATTTGTGAAAATTTAATTATTGGGGAATAATGGGAATAATTCAAACATAGAACTTTGATCTCCCAAAAACAAAAAATGGGAAAATTTTCTTGAAATAATTATAAAAGTGATTGCCAAGTTTAGACTTGGCGAAGTGTCCCGACACGTTGCGACTGAGGAGGAGGGAGTTAAAGGGATGGTAAAATCGGTTAAAACCAGTTTAGAATTGTAGGGAATTTAAAGACCTTTCTAATGAGTACCCACATTATGGGGTTCGGGGGCGAGAAAACTGCATAAATGTCTATTTCAACCTTTGAACTTGAAAAACCGTTAGACGGAATGTATGGAGGTCATTGATATGTATGGACGAAAAGTTTGTCTAGTGAATCTACAAAAAATATGTGAAAATGAAAAAAATCGTTAGAGCCGTTTTCGAGATATACCAAAAAAACATGTTTTATAGGGGATAGGGGGGCTTTCAGAAAAATGAAGGGTCTGGTCCTGATCCCAGGGTCGACTTTAGGGGGTTTCCTCAAAGACCCGAAGTCTCTATCTGCAACCGTTTGGCCTATAGATCAATAACAGACGGATAAACGGAGAATCGGAGAACCGGATAAACTTTCGGATTGTAGTATTGCCATTTTTGTGTCGGGGCAATAAAATATAATTTCCGATTGCATCCAGTTTACAAGCAAATAAGAAACATGTTAAAGCATTTTGAAAAGCAATAAAACCCGTTAAGTGGTCTTTTAGCTGGGATTCCCCAATCTCAGCTTCTTATTAGCTTTTACAATTTCTTTGGGATTGTTGGAAATTGGAAAGAATAAAAACTCTCAATACTTTTAACCTTTAACGCCTTTAACCTGAAGGCAATGATCAATAATCTTTTCATATTAAATGTGATATTTTTCTTTGTCCTTGGTCAAATAAAATAATGGAGTAATCTTATGAGTTATAACTTGTGTCATAATTTATGGTAGCAAAGCAATTGATTAATATTTTATGTCACTAATAAATCTCTTTTAAAACCTTGCGATATTTTAAGTAGAAGTTTTGTAATTCTCAATTTTGACCACAATATCTTGGTCAGATGTTCTGTTAGAACTCTTTTCGGAATTTTAGCTAAAATTTATTGTAAATTCTTCTAGAAATTTGGTGAACTTTCTAAAGGTGTTTAAAATTGAAATTTAATTTTGCTTTTTGTGTGGGAAAATTCAATCAATTTTCTTAGAAAATTTCACGAATTTTCATAAGTAAAACATCTTAACAAAAATCAACTCACTTCTGTATAGAATTTGGATGGCAGAATGCTGCAAACTTTGTTACCCATCTTCTCGACATCCTTCTCGAATTTCGGATCACTCAGCAATTTGTCCACTTCGATGATTGCACTCTGGCAAATGGCACACTCGACGACCTCCTTGCGACCCTCAATATAATGCGGTGGCAACTCAATAGCCGGCGATCCGCACAAACCAAGCCTTTTGCAGACCTCACTTGGCGGAGCTGTAGACAGGATCGAGAGGATCACCTCAGCGTAGCGATCGACGAACTGATCACATGGCTGAGAAAATTTCTTTGGCAATCTCTCACACACTGACTCAACGGCTTGTTTCACCTCATCGACCGTCTTTGCGTTTACCAAATCCTTCTCCAATTGCTGAATGATGAACTGACAGAGGGTGCATTCGTTGGAATCGCTAACGGATGGCTTCTTCTCGATGAGCTTCTCAGCAGGAGCTGAAGGCTTTGCAATAACGGTGATAGAGAGGGCTTCGTCGATTTCCACTGAAAGATTAATCATTATTAAATAAATTATTTATGTAATTTGATAAAATTACTTCAAGAAATCTCCAAAAATTTTTGAAAGTCTTGATCACAAAAATCATAAAATATTTTTGAAAAATCCAAAAATGAAATTTCAAAAAATACCAAAATCTTAACTTACAATCGGGTTCGCTGACGTCCAGTTCCTCATTTCGGAAGAAGCAATAGCCAAGGATGTGGCAAATTTCCTTCGGTGCCATTTCCTTCATGATCAAATCGGCAATTTGATCACCGTGTTTCTCAACATAATCCAGGCACTTCTCGCGCATCTTCCTCACTTTATCACAAGCATGCTCAAGGGCGTGTTTGATTTGCTCCTTGGACTTCTTGTTAACGACCTTTTTCTCCACTTCCTTAATAACTCGTTCACACAGAAGGCACTCAGGTGTGGAATCATAGGGCTTCGGGTAGAAATTATTATTCCCAACAAATTGCCCATTAACGGTATCATCGGGAATTTCATTCGTCAGGACATCATTGTTCTCCTTCTCAATTGCTGGCTTAGGATCGCACAATCTCAAGTTCACGCAAATCTCCTCCGATGTGAAATCATTGATCAACATGTCCACCAACTCAGATGAATAGGTATCGACGAAGTCTTTGCATTCCGGAGTCAACTTCTGAGGCAGATGATTACACAAGGTCTTGAGCTTAGCCATAATATTTGCCTTGGATTTGTCACTCTTAACCTGTTCACGGAGATTTTCCATGGCCAACAGACACAGAGGACACATTGGCTTATCCGCTCCGGTATTGGAAATATCAACAGTGATTTCCAGATTATCCGGAGCAAAGATCTCAACATCATCCTCACGGCGACTCGGACAGAATCGTATGCGTGGGCAAACCTGGTGAAAAAAGGAATGTTTCTTTTCTCAATTTTTGAAAATCATTTAAAACACTTACGACGCTAGGATCGACGTCCTGCACCAGAAGAGCCACAATTGCATCTCCATAGACATCGATGAAGTTGTGACATTCAGGTTCGAATGTGTGAGGAATCCTAGAGCAAACCTTGTTCACTTCCGTCTTTATCTTTTCCTGAGAGATAAAATTAATTATTTTATTAGTTCAAACAATCCGGTATTATTGGATTTTTCAAGAGGAGATACATATTATGATCAGAAATGGTATTCCTATGAATGGAAGTGCGTCTGAGTTTTAAGAAGTGGAGTAGAAGTGCTAAGATCATATTATTTTAAAAATTTCCAATCCAAAAAAGCTGGAGCTTTGGAAAGTTCTTCCAGAGCTTTAGAAGTTTTTCTAGGCTTTTCGAAAAATTTCAGGAACTTAAGGATGTTCTTAAACCTTGAAAAAAGTAAACTATTTTAGATTAGCTGAAAGCTTTCTAAAATTGATGTAAAGCTCAACAGAAATTTACGAGTATTTGAAAAAATCTGGAACATTTATAAGGCTTTTGGATAATTTTTAGAACTCTTGAAGTTCTCATAAAGCTTTAGAAACTTTTCATACATAGAAACTTTTCTTAGAAAGCTTTTTTAGAAAGTTTCTTAGAAAGCTCTAGCTTTCATTGGAATGCTTACTTATGAAGCTTTTCTGGAAAGTTTTCCTTGGAAAGATTCCTTAGAAAGCTTTCGTAAAAAGCTTTAGAAGATTGTATAAAAAATTGATATAGGATGAAAGCTCTTTTCAAAGCTTCCCAATTACAGCTTTGGGAATCTTTTCAAGAACTGTGGAAGTGCTGAAAGTAATGTACACACGTCTTTCTGGTCATAATATCTCCCCCTTGGGATTCTTATTTTTTCGACTTACCTCATTTTCAGGAGAGGAGATGGTATCCTGCAGGAAGTGCATCACATATTCGCACAGCAAACACCACTTGCCATTGTCGACCAGATAGAAAGGATTAGGTGGTCCCATAATACGATCGATAGGCAATTGCATGTCCATAATCTCCTTATTAGACAGTTGGGGTTCACCTTCACCGAGGAGCTTCTTCGGCGGTGCCGGTCCGATTTTCTTCAGTGTCACCTGAATCTCCTGAGCCTGCAGGGCGGGAAGGAGTGGCATAATTTGAGCATGTTCACTGATTCCAGCAACTCCCTTGGGGCAGATGCCAATGAGGAAGCAGGCGCCCTTCTCATCAAGTTCATTCACGAGAGAATTGTAGATGGTATCGTAGTACTGATCGACGATGCTGAGGCATTCGCCCTTGAATCCTCCGGTTTGCTTGCAGAATCCCTCGAGGACCATCTTGAATTCCGATTCAGTTGTATTGGCAATCAGCACGTCCCGGAGGTGTTTCACCAGCTGCTCACAGAGTTCACATGGGATGTCATCCTTCACAGGGACAACACCAACATTTCCCATAGGACGGATCTCCACGATATCCGAATGGGTGTGGTAGTTCTTGGCGCAGACTCCGCTGATATGGCAAATGCTGTCCTCATTGAAATTGCTCACCATGTGATCGTAAATCTCATTGAAGTAGGTGAGAGCGATGCTGGCGCATGCATCCGAGAAGGATGACATTTTGCCACAGTAGAGCAGCATATTCTCAAGAACCATGTCACGGTCAGCATTAGCGAATTTGCGTGCAATTTCACCTGCTATCGTGTTGCAGCGATCGCACGTGAAGTCATCCACATCTTCGGTCTGAACGCGCGGCACCAGCTCATCCACTTCAGCAGACTCCCCAGATTGCTCCATCGCCAGCAATTTATCAATGTTAGCGTTGTTGCACAAGCCCGCCACTGAGCACACCATTTGCGGATTCATCTGAGATGCCAGAGCTTCAATCAGCTCAGGCACAAAGTCATCGGCCATCTTAATGCACTCCTTGCGCACCAATTTCACGGGAATCAATTTGCATGAGCCTTCAAACACATCCCTCAAGTCTGACTGTGTCTGATTGCTCTCCAACTGATCTCGCGCCTGCTCCACCATGTCCAGGCAGATCTTGCAAATTGAATCATGATCTTCAGGCACATTCTGCTTCTCCCACACCGTCTGAATACAATGAGTCACCGCGTTGCATGTTTTCGCGTTTCTGAAAATTACACATATTTCTCATGAAAATTGGGATCTTTGCATACCAGACATTTTTTTCTTGAGTGCCCGTGGCTAAATTATAGTCCAACTTTGGGTGAACTTGTTTCTCAAGTATTAAAATTCCAAATAGAAGTCTTGGTAGTGGAAAAAATAAACATTTATTGTTTCTGTATTCATGATCAGCAGTTTTCAAGCATCTAGAACTCGGGATTTTGAATGAATTGCTCTTTATTGTTCTGATTAAATGAGATACTTAAGTTACAATAAAAAGTGGTATGCGGCTGAAGTATAGCGATAAGTGTAAAAGTCAATAAATAGGGAGTAGGAAGTATCCATCATACTTTGAAATGACTGTTTTGCCTAAAACGCCTAAATTTGTTAAATTAATTTCCGATTTTATGTTTTATTTATTTCAGACCATTTATTTTCAATGACACTACTTTTACTAATTGAAGTTAGAGTGAATACAAACGGTAGTATAATTCTATCATCTAATTTTTACAGTTGACTGCTCATTAAGCGCAAATTCTAATTGGAAACATGGAAAAGTATTAAATTTTCACACTATTCAACTAAATTAAAGAAAATATTTTCCAAGTTCCAGTTTAAAGACCCCAAATCAGACTTTTTTAAACAAAAAATCTAACTTTCTTGTATACATTTAATTCCTTATAGCTCTAACATCTTAACTGACCAACAATTCATAAACTTTGTTGAAAATATTCTGACTTATTTACGTTCTCATTTAAGATTCCTCGAACGGAGGGTTATCTGTTTGAGAATATCGGGGTGAGAAAATGTTTCCCCCTTCATAAAAACGCAATGGAATTCATTGATGATGAAAACAACAAATTGAAATTGAGAAAAGGTCTCTGCGAATAGTCGAAGGAGAAGAAAAAACTCTCCGGCTAACGAATGACCCTGTATTGGAGAAGTATTGAAATGAAATAAACTCCGTTGCATAACAGCCAAACACTATTGATTTCTTTTCCTTCAGCGGCACACAATGAGAAATTATTTTGGACTTGAAGAGCTTGAAGAGGAAATGAGTAAATTTGAAAAAAGACGACAGCAGTACCTAATATTCTTTTTTGATAGGTACATCATGAGGGCTTTTTCTTATGCTGTTCGGGGAGAAAGGAAACTCCTAATGATCTTGGACAATATGCGCGACATTGATGAATTGTCAATAAACACGAGAGACAATTAAATAAACATTTACCACGATTTGTACTTTCATCTTATGCCCTTTGTCTCATCATCAAGACCCTCTTATGCAGCATCGGTGATTCGATAAATTGGTCAAAGAGAGATAATTTCTGAGATTATGCAGGGGCAGTGAGTGAATCATCAAGCGCAATCACAGCCCATTACAAGTCAACAGAGGAGAATTCCATCTGAGAAAATTTCTTCCCAGCAGAGTGACTCCCCAACAACATTATTAATAATTTAAAACAAATCATTGCAAAGCGAAATGTTTTATCTTATTGAGAATTTCCGCAAATTTCACTCGAAATGAGAACAAAGGGAGTGCTTGCTGTTCATGAAAAAAATAAAACATTCGACAGAGTGAGAATAAAATCATTCCTGACCCTAGCTGATAGCGAGTGTCATTGGAATGATTCACGACGCGAAAAAATGATCGTCTTATCTCGAGCCATATAGCTAATTTATGGATCGCAGGGAAAATGCAAAGAAAAACGCCTTACATGATGTTTGCACACCAAAATTGGGGTCCAGTTGAACATTTCCGATCGACTCCCTTCTCCTTGACGTCAATTATAGGTGAAGCGAGCACAGCACCTAGAAAATACATAGAAAAAAATCATCATAGGTAATGAAAATGAAAAGTGAAAAAATCATGTGAAGGAAAGACGTCAAAACACAAAGAGAAAGGAGTTTCCATTGAATGGTGGGCAAAAAAAACATTAAGACGCAAAATGGCTTTGGAGCTATTCTTACCGATAATTAGGAAGCCACAGAGGGCTACACGCAGCAATTCCATTATGGCTTTGACTCTTCAATCCTCAGAGAGTATTTTCACTACTTTCTTCTCTTGAAATAAAGTAAGAAACACAGAACAATAGAACGAGAAATCCAACTACTTCAGTTCCTGATCACTGACTGACAGTCATCATTAAGATGAC
>CAKKOB020000044.1:0-12889 GCA_918844115.2 Phlebotomus perniciosus
TGGCTGGTATTTCATTATTTTTCCAATTGAAAGTTTATTTGCAATTAATTTGCCGGAATAATTCTTTCACCCTCTGCGATTTTCATTTATTATTCACTGATTTTCTTCACGGTGGTATTTAATTCGCCACCCTCATCAACCAGCGGATAGTGAATTAATTGTATCATTTTTCAAATGATCAAATGAATTTTTGAAGAGAATTCTTCATAAATAAAAAGCTAAAAAGGTAATACATAGAAATGTGTCTCAAATGCATAATTAAAGGGGCGTATCTAGTTAAAGGATTACATGTAACAATTTGCTCCTTTATTTTTATGATATTTGACATATTTACAGATAGTTATTTACAAAACCGTTAGATCCAATGTTCATATTTCAACTTAATGCGCGCGCAATTTATCTGCTTTACCGACAGTGGTTACTAATTGTACCACTTGGCGCTACTTGTCACACAGTATTGTGATTGACAGGACGCCGCTTTGCATTTGTTTAGTCCCAGTTTTACCTGTGAATTAGCGAATACGCCTGATTGTACGATCAAATTAAAGGTGATTACAGTACTTTTTAACATTGGAGAAGAGTTCACGTAAGTTAGTTTCTCTATACATGCCATTTAAAAACGTGTTTTGGGGCTTTAAACATCCGCGATTTTTAGGTTCGGGGAAATGCCGCGCAAACGCAAGACTTCGTCACCGAAAAAGTGCCCCGTAAGGTCCGCAAGTCTTACGCCGCCTCTTACCCTATCTGATAGGCTTCGAATTTTAGACTTGATACAATCGGGTAAACCATGTACTGAAATTGCGAAAATGTATGGGAAGAATGAATCTACTATACGTCGGATTAAAAGAGAGAAAAATCATATTCGAGGATTGGCTTCTAAAGCAAAAAAACGAGATAATGCAAAATCTACGGCAACAGCTCCATCGCTACTGTCCGCAGTGCTTACCCTGGGAGACAAGATGCGGATTATAGAATTAGTCCGAAATGAAAAGAAGGAAATATCTGAAGTCGCGGCGATTTACGGAATAACTTCTGATGACGTTCGTAATATTTTGGTTAATGAAAAACATATCCCAGAAAGACCCGCTGTAGCATCTGCTAAGACTACCAATATACCCAAGATCGTACATGCGAGTCCTTTGAAACATAAACGAAATCCTCAAACTCTGAAGATTGAACCTAAGGTTGTTAATAAAGGAGGTAAGCGAATAAGGCTCTCCATCAGCGAGAAGCTTAAGGTACTCAATTTGCTTGAACACGAAAAGAAGTCATTTGCAGAAGTTGCAAAGATTATGGGCAAGTCAGATGGCTGCATTCGTCACATATTGGAAAATTCTAAAAAACTGCGTGAATGCGGTCCTATGCTACTTGCACGTAAAAATGACGAATATGCTATGCTTAAAGATGAAGTGATAATAAAAACTGAACAGGCTCTGTATGCGTGGGTCATGGATATGACTAACCGAGGACAAATGGTTACGAATAAAATGATTAGTGAAAAGGCTGTTGAACTGTACAGCAATCTTACGAAAAAGTTGAGAAAGAAGAAGAAACGTTTCACGGCCAGTCACAATTGGGTATTAAGGTTCAAGCAATCATTCAATATAAAGATAGCAGAGGCAAGCGCGAATGGCTCATCGAGCAAATTTAATGGTGACACGTCATTTTCGCGTCTGGAAAATGGGTTCAGTTATCCGAAGAAGCCTAGTGAAAATGCCACTGCTAACGGAGACAACGACGAGTCTTTGAATCAGTTAACTCAATCTGATACTTCAGATATGGATATTGAGAATTCGGAGCAAACAATGAACCCTGAAGTGAACACGGGATCAAAGGAATGGACTTTTGAGACCTTAAACGACGTTTTAAGGACTGCCGAAGTGTTGATGGAAAAAATCATTAAGCACGATCCCTCTTCAGATCGAAGTACGAATCTTACACAAGGCATCATTCAAGTATTAGAGCCTCTCTATGAGATTTCTGATAACTTGGAAAGTGAGGTTGATGCAAAGTTACACGGTGAAGCAAAACAAGAATCTGACGATTTCCAACCATCTATGTCAGATAGTTTTGACGAAACTGCCTTGTATTATAATATGGAGGATATCCTGCAGTAATTGAATGATGTGACCTTATTTTCTATTGCTAATTCATTCTTTATCAGTAATAGTTGGATCGTTAAAGTTGAAAGTTTTTGATATACCAAATGTACTTTGAACAAAGAACCGAAATATACTTATAACTTTGTAGTTTCAGAAAAGTTTAATAAATGAATTTCACACACTTCTTTTATTATCGTACTTTTTTTGGCTTAATACTCGAATGCTTTTAGGTGGTCATGAGGTAAATACATACACGCATTTAAAGAATTATAGGTGGGCACAATGATTTCAGAATTATTTTATTTTTATTTTTGGACTGCAAAAATTTACTGTTAAATTGTCTTTTTGTGAATGGGTCGAAACTATTTGAATCCTCGATAGAAAATATACCGTAACCTATCGTACCATCTAAATCTAAACATACATATATGTATATTTAGAGTGTGCATATGTGAATTGGCCAGATCACCCTCAAACCATCATATCGCGATCGGACGTACCTCTCGAGAATTTTAATCTAAAAAAATATTCAAAATCGGCCGGTAAGTATTGCGAATAAATTAATTGAGATAAGGAACTTGGAGAATTCTCGAAGAAGAATTCTTGGAGAGTGGCGTCGCACTATGGAAATATTATAATTAATCTGAAAACATTCAGTAAAAATTTTAATCTCAAACGAGTTTGAAGAGTGAATAAACGCTGCATTATATCAGATCTCAGGTAGGAACAACCTTAATTTTACCTCAAGGATACTTTAAGTTTCAAAGGAATAAATAACGTCAGTTCTATGTGAAATTTATTCCCCAAAAGTGTCATTTGACCCTCTATAACTATTTTTGCATTACCTACTGTAAAGATGTCAATATGACCATTATTTTCGTAAATATGACTACATTTTGTTTCTTGGGTGGGGTAATTGAAACCATAAAGTTAAATACCCCTCATACCCGTGCTACCTTTAAAGTGTTATGCGCGTTTTAAAACAAATTTGCGCGTTTTTCTGGCTATTTCAAGTTTAACACAATTTCTTTTAAGTTCCAATTTATATCCTTAAACATGTACCATATATTACAAGAAATACTTTTAATACTCCTCAGCCACGCATCATGAGGTGCAGAGCGCCCCGTTTTATTATCCATTTTTTTTAATCCGCCTAATCTATGTTCTGCTTTATCGACGTGTTGAAATACATGTTTAGATTGCTTGAAAGCGCAACGATCCCAGATAATAGAATTCACATCAATCAGTAAGTTTTCCTTGATAAGATAATCAAGATATTTCATCAAAGAATGAAATATCAAAACCTCTACATTGTTGATGTATTATAGTAGTCTTCTAATTTGTTACAAAGCCTTTCGAATGTCATACAATATATTCAAAAAAATTTTATTTCGCAGAATTTATATCAGTCATTGATTTATGTATACTATAATGTGCATTTGGTATGCACAACTCCTGAAGTACCTGGAGTTGAAGTTTTTCATGATCAAAATCAATAATTGTGACGTACCACTTTATTCTTCAAGAGCACTTTCCATGCCCGTCCATAATGCATCCGCCACAAAGACCACCAAAACCACCCAAAATTTCTATTTTCGTGCATGATTAAATAATTTTCTGTGAATGATATATTTTCTACTTATTGACCCAAGATTGACATTAAATAAGAGCTGAAGATAGATATCTAATTTAGATAAACGGCAGAATATCGCTTTTTAGCATTGCAAGCAACTAATGCTATTCTCTTAGGTCTTTTGTGTGTTTTAGGCCCAAAACTATAGGTTCATAATTGCAATATATATGCGTATGTGGGTGGTAGGTTGGATAAATAATTTTATCTGCTGACTCGGCACTATGCCTTTTATGGCGTGTTATATAACTTTTTTGGATACGGGGAAAAGAGAGCCTTTTCCAAATGCAAAGGTATATAATTTTACATACAATTTGTACTTATGTGTTTTTAGCAAAAACCCCGGTATACATGAAATAAAATCCCTGACGCATACAAAGTTCTCCACTCTCTATTTCGCACGTTTTCCATTTTCCAACATGTAGGTATTATATATGTGCGGAAATGTATATAAATTTCGTCCGTTTTTGTGTACACACCAGCCTACACCCGAAAGCCCAATGGATGCTGCAAAATCCTCGGATGGATTGTGCACAGCAAAAAGTGCGAATGAGTCTTCAGTTTCGAAATGAGTGTGTTCCCTACCCCTAACCCTCTATCCTCTTATTAGCTCTCAAAACACACCCTCTCGGTTCACCCTCGTCCAAATTCCCAAAAAACCACCTTGCACCGCATGCGAGAGCAATTCACTGTATACGATAATGTGCGTTCTCTGCCTGGCGTTCCACAAGGGACTTCGCGAAAAAGGGTTTCGCTCAAAATTTAACTACGGGGTGTTATTCGCAACCCTTGTCCATTCTCCAACCCTTCAGGGTGTTTTTGATATGTCTCTAACTTTGAGTCTCCACTTCGTCTCACACGCAAATGCCATGCATTGAATGCATGGATAAATAATGCTATGAGAGAAATTGGGGCGCAAGGTGGATGTTTCTCAGCTTCGGTGTACACATTCTCACTCAATTCCTGTTCTACACTCTACCATATTACAAATATCTGGGTTTTAATGTATACCGAATGCATGTTCGGAAAAGTATAAGAAAATTCTCCTTTGGATTTCAGAAAATAAGGATAAAAATAAGGAAAAAATAAGGATTTTTTTAAATATATTTTTTGCAACTTAATTGAAACAATTTACTTAAAGAGTTTATATTTTTTAAGTATGAAGGATATTTTACGGAAAAGAAACTAGTCTAAATGTGAGAGTCTAGGATTTCCTATTAGACGTTACATTTTGAATTCTGAACTAAGCTGACATCCCTGAACAAGGGTTATTGATCGGAGTTATTATATTTAGTCATCAATGATCTCTCAGTTTAGGCGTTTTTTAAAAATGCGATTTAATGTTTTAATGGCTTACGAAAAGACAATTATTGTCTTTCGGCCTTTCTTGAAATTGCAAAAGTTTGAAATTCTCCCTTGGCTTTTCCTACATAACACTTTTTCCAGTTACCAACATACTTATAACAGTTACACCTACACCCCAAATTCTTTCGCCCTTGTCAGAGGAAACACCCTGAAAAAGTTTTGGCCGCTGGGATGAATTTTCACCGAGGGAATCTCTTGGCGTTCCATCGCCCCCGCTCTCATCAACATTTTCGCATCAGCAACAGCCCAGCATGTATGCATAGTCGGCAGGCAACGCATATATCCGACCGTATCAGCATTTTCAGTGGGTGGCCTCGAGGCGCCTGCTTGCTATATGGAATGAGCACTGAAAATACCATACACACATTTTAGTTTTTGTGTGCCAGCGTCATCAAAAGCCCATGCTGTGGCAATTTTTGGACAGGGTAGATGGTAAAAAACTACTCTATGTTAAAACATTTTTAAAACTATTCGTGAGAAATGCGTCATAGACTTGGTGGGTTTCTTGAATCAGATGGGGTGATATGTGGGAAGATCCCTACAATCGTTAAAGGTTACTCTTGGTCGCCAGGCGATGGCAAATGGGTAATACAAAGCGTGCGCAATATCTTTTTGGGTGAAAAGTTTTAGGGAGTGGGTGGGTGGTTGGAAGAGTCCAAAAACAAAACCGCCACGAGTATAAGGACGGCTTTTTGCGTCGTAACGATGGCGTCCGGTTTTTCATGTGCGCCTGTGTGTGTGCTTGGGCGAAAGGGTTAAAGGGTTAGCGACACTGAAAGGCAACCATTATGGGGGTGGTGTGTGCGAAAAGAGGGAATAATGGCCGAAATTTTTGGAAGGACTAATATGGCTGAAATTTGCTTGGGCGATTTGGAATCATCGCCCAGACTTTTATGATGGACCTCTCATTAAAAATCCTTCCTCTCGTCGTATTTTTCCCGCACACGCACCTTTCTAATGGTCTCTGAACCATTTAGTGAAAGTCATTTTTTCGTATCATCTCCAACACGCGAGGGTTGCAACTTTCGGAAATGATGGAGATTTGTTTTTACGATCTTCATTTATTTTCAACGCCAACGGGCGAAAGCGAGAAAATAAAGGAAGACCCTCCGTATTACTCGCTTTTAGGCGGTAGTCCCATGTGAGAAAATGAGTGGCTCAAATAGCGCAATTCTTCCCGAAAAAAAGATACTCCTCCGGCAGCGGAAGGACTAAAATATTGTATGCATAAAAGGGTGGAAATGGCTTTCACCTGATGCCATCGGGCAGAAAAAAAGTGCGAGAGGCAATTTTGTCCTCTGGAACAGAGAGGCTCGAGTAATTACATAAAATCTCTCTTCATATCCTTTCTGTGAGGCCATACTCTCACCTATCTTTGTTACACTTTTTTTTCCCTATACTCCATCCCCAATGTCCGTTCAATGGAAATGTCCACCCTGGTCTCCAAGAGATTCCGAAAGCAACGAAAGTGGACAAAAACCCATTTCCCCAGCAATTTTATGCTTACGGCAATTTCCAACAGCGCTATGAGACTGAGTTCCGGTGTAAGAATTTAGACAATTCGCCGCTTAAATCGACATTACGACCAATATAATATAGACCCTATTTTCCACAATGTACACCATACGTAGACACAGTGAAAGCGAATTGTACATATCAATGGGCGCATTATCCCTCCCCCACGCGGGTGGAGTTCGATTAATATAATGTGAGGCTGTGCAAAGGACATCGGGTCAAGCTCGAGACCATAATAGCGGCATTCAGTCAATAAATTGAATGAACCTTAATTGATCATGAAATTAATGAAATTTTGTTTCCATCAGTAACTTCACTCACCCACAAGCTGCACGTGGGAAGCTCACAATTGTGTTTCGTGAACTGTTGCCAATCCCCGAAACTATAATGCTTAACTTATAATAAAGCTCACTATACAAACATTAATGAAGCGGAAAGTTGTGATGTGAATTTAATTTTTTAAAAACCTTTGGTTTGAATAGAAAAGCATTTATAAATTCCGTAAGAAAAAAGTAAAATAAATATTTTCTAAATTTTTTGGCAATAGAAATGTTCTACTAAATCTATCAATCAAAGTCCAATTTTCAGTAAATAAACCTGGTCTCCCCTAAGTTTTCTTTTTCGTTTTTTTGATAAGTGTGTTAAAGCCAAATTTAGTCTTAAGAAATAAAATTTTTGAGAAAAGGTGAGCTTTTACTTGAGCAAACACTTGCTTTTGATAGGGTAATCTTATCAAAAAATATGGGAGACCTGGGATAAACCTTAAACAATATGATTAGAAATATAGCTGAAGGACTAATGGAGACTTCTTGATTAGACACTCGCACCTATTCAATATGATTTCGATATTTTCACTTTATATATACGAAAAATTGTTTTAAAATCACAAATCCGTCTTTACGTGTTGTTTTTGATTCATAAATATGTTTTTTTTTTTTTTAGAAAATTTCAATTGTTTTAATATATGTATATTGAGGGTTTTTGCGGGTTTTGCATTCCTTGTTAACTTAACCGCAATTTTAGTCAATGTTTCTCAAAAATTTATTTACTGATGTAACCACTATAACGCGAAAGTATTACGTATGCGCTTATTAAATTATGCTGCTGATAAATTATAATGATATATTAATATGTTTACCGTGAATAACAAATGCCTGTTTGAAAATCAATTCGCTAAAGAAAACCAAACCTTACATGTCGATGTAAAAACATTTGAAATTTTTACACCGAGAATTTTGATCTGTTATGTCTGCATATTTTTATTTGAGCAAATTTGTTAGTTAGAGGATAAATAATTACAGTTGCTGCGAGTATTCTCAACTACATAAAAGCTTCCTCTTGTACTTATATTAAATTGCAACATCAATATGATCTATATGATATTTACACCAACATAACAATACCTTCATATAGTCATTGACATATTTCATTGAGTGTGTGAAAATGTCAACTCCTCGCCGTTTCATAATAATAATAATAATAAATATTTAATTCATGTAATTTTTAACCCGATGAATTTCTCGTTCGCTTTCACCCCAGAGACACTCAATTTGGTGAGTTCTTCAACCCTTGCTCATTGATTCCTCCGCTGTCGCACAGATGGCACCACTGAGAAGTTCGTTTTTTCCAACCATGAGGTCTCTTTGCCCAACGAATTTCATGATTTTTCCTCCGAGTTGGTGGTGAATGCATCCAACATAGCCCGTCTGAGGGTGTGTGGGTGTGAAAGCGCGCCAAAAGCTCGAGTGCTTGACCGGCGGGTGGATAACGGTTGTGTGTGGAACAGGGGTTCGTCTGCGAGTGTGTATTGGTGTTCGGTTGGGAAAAATTCGCGACGTTCAATTTTTGCGCCAACGAGAAGCATTAGCCTAGGACTTTGATAACTGCATTTCGTTTTTAGGTTTTTCAGTGCGAAAAAATTTTTGTCCCAGTGTGATGTGTCTGGTGCGTCATGCTTTCTGCTGGAGGCTTCTTTGGTAAGTTTCAGTGATTGATTGATTGATTGAAGTGTGGAAAATCAAGCGGGGGATGACTTAATATTGTGGGTACTCGGAGCAGCATCTTGGGCGTTGGAGGGGGTGGGGTAAATCAGACCGCTAATTGATTGAACCTACAGACATCCTAAATTGATTGTTAATTGCAATGTTTATTCACAAAATCATTTAACGCATTTACGGTGAAATAGAGGGGAGCCCACCCCCGGCGTGGGTGAGTGAATTCTATAGTGATTTACCTATAGCTACAGTGATTTGATTATAAATATGGTCGTCAGAGGTGTGGGTTGGGGGTGGTTTGTGGTGGTAGTAGTACCGGCCTGGAGTGTTGAACAATTATGATATGTGATGTTAATGATCATTACTAAATTCAGCGACTCCATATTTTCTGCTCCATCAACATCAAAGCCAATCAAGCATTTCTAAGGGCCAATTGTTCTAGAAGCCATGCATTCTTGAGCGATATAAGTGAAATACAACAACAAGAAATATATCTATTTATTAGCAATCAAAAGCATCTTCTGACTCCATCCTTCTGCAAGCCAAGCAATTCTATCGATCCTCATGATGTAATTAATTTTGCCGACCTCTTGATGCTGGGGTGGTATCTGCAAGAAAAAAAAGAGAGAGATAAAGATTAGATTTTTGTCTCTCAAGATTGAATTTTTTATGGGATTGTGTCTCGCGCACTTCTTTTGCGCAGACAATCGTTATTTTTGGGAACTTGCTAACCCTTCAACTTTTCCCAAGCGACTCTTGGCGTCTTCTCATACCCCCAGAATCATTTAAGAGACACTCTCCTCTCGATTAGGGGTGATATCCGGTGTCTGAACAAGAAAATGTTGCTCCTATTGCAATTGTTGGGCTTTTCAAAGGGGAAAGGGAATTGTTGTGCCTCATAGGCATTGCAGCCAAAACAGTCGTTTGGCTGCCAAAAACAGTAAACTGCCATGATTCTCGATGCAAAATGCTTATTTCTCACACAATTTATGCTGCTTTTCTCAAACATATATATATTTCCTGCACAACTATTGAGGACACCCTCATCTTCTTGCATGTATGCGTCGTCCATCTGGGTGGCTTTTGCGCACAACCATTTTATAGATGAGCCGTGAATTTTCCGCAAGTAGTGGAAAATGGGAAAAAGCAAAATGTTGTGTGTGTGTGTGAGCTTTGGAGACTCCATTTCTGAAGATATGAGGGGGTGATAAGCACAAAATGGAGCATCCAACACAGCCGAAGGAATGACATGATTTTCACGATCCACATTGCATATGGGAAAATATGTATTTTATGCCGAATATTTTTATTACCCTGATATGGAAAAATAAGATACTTTTTCCACTAATACCTCTTGGATTTTATTTCTTTGGCGCTCATGCGCTGCGGCACCTCTTTTTTTCACTGAATGCAACAACATGGCACTTTTTTCCTCAGGGGACCTGATTTTTTGCCACTCTCTGACTTTATTATATAATTTATTTAAAGGTCATTATGTATTATTGTTTGAGATATTTTTTGTCATGTAGACCGAGAGTTCATTGAACAGAACTGGCAACTCAAGTCCATCCATATGGTTTATCCAGGCCATGGACGAATGGCTGAAAGCCGTCGGTGGTTTTATTCTCATAATTTGTTCGAGGTGATGAAAAGTTTTCCGTATATTAAAAGCAATATTGCCGGACAAAGACTACATTACGAGATTCATTTCATACCTCTCATAATAATTTATTACTGAACCCTGGGAAAAGTTTGTGCGTGGAGCAAATAGGGAAGCTCCATAAAACTACAACGGTAAAATAATATTAGTTAGAGAAAAGTTGAAGGAAAAATAAACAGGGTGACTGAATAATGACGCTTAATGAGTACTTGTTCCTTTTCCCATTCATCCCCTAATACACCCATCAAGTCAGGAGAGCTTTTATGTTAGTTGGGCGGTAAAAGTTTTGCCGGAAAATTAATAAATTTTCCACAGAGAAATAAACTTTATACCACTTCATGTTTATACCTGGATTGTATTTTCAAAAACATACGCTGATGGTATAAAACCATATAAAATCATAGAGAAAGGATGTGCATACATCACTAAATACACTTTTCAGGACGATAAAAGTGCTATTTAACCACTTCTCATTCCTTGATAAGGGTTACAGGGAATTTATGCAATCGCCACTTTCAGAGAACAGGGTGCGCAGGTAATTACCTAGATAAGTTGTAAAGGTCGATGCTAGATTTATCAAAATTTGAAGTAAATCTGCTAAATATTTTTAAACTAAAAAAAGAGATGGAAAATGCACACTAAATTTGTCTAAAATTAAGCAAATTCAGGGAAATTGAAAAATTATTTCAAAGTTTTTCTTTAAAACTAATTATAATACGTTTTGATTAAATACCAAAAAATTATACAAAAGAAATAACTGAAACACATTAAAATTAAAAAAAAAATATATACATTTGTCATTTTACATTTGTCACATATTACGACTATTAAACTTTGAAAATCATTTCATAGTAGAAGTATCGATGAGCAAATCGTTCTGATGAAGATAATAAACGTATTTAAAATTAAAATTTTTGGTCACAATAGCTCAATTCTTTGGAATGATCTTGATTTCGACTATCACATACGAAAAACCGAACACTTGGCTTTACATTTAGAGACCCTAATTCGTGCAGCGCTCCATATTCCAGGTCTCTGTGCTGACATAGAACTCATCAAAGCATTACATAAGATCAGGGATTTGTGAATTCCATCTCTCATTCAAGGAGCTCTGGAGAAATTTGCAATAATCACTCTGATATGTTAGCAGAGGGTGAGATTTCATTTCAATACAGACAACCCAATGGTCATGAAAGCAAACAACATCTCGAATCTTTACGATTCATAAAGCTCAACACTTGAAGCTTAAATATCTCTCGTCTATATAATCATCATCATCCATCGAGTACACCCACCCCTAATGCTATAGCATTATGGTATGCTTCAAGAGATTCAATGGAAGGGAATAATGGCCAGAGATTAAGCCCCCATGATGCCCCATTCCTTCACATTAAAAATATCCTCAATATTTGTTCTCTATATTATTATTCTACAATTTGGCAAACACCCAGAACAATTCGGCAATATCCTCACAGTCCAAGAATGGAAGTTCTAAGCACATTTTTGGGGCGTGGACTCGTCACCCCTTAGTTTGAGGGGTTTGAGATTGAAGAAAAATTAAATAGAATTCCTTGAATATTGATGAGAGTTTCAGTGCTATAGGGAACTTTCTCCTTCCCTCCGGGCCATTAGTGCAAGGGGTGAAAGTGGTAGTTCTGGGCAATCGGAGTGAGAAATGAAATTTCAGAACATTAAGCAGTAATGACTTTTGCCTTACTTCTAATGAACGTGTATCCCGACGTATCCGTCTAATTAATTTCAATTCAAACTCAGGGCGACAACCCCATTTCACCACCATTTTTCTCCATATATATGAACATTACAGTCCCTTCTTGGCATTAGACTGCAGGGGGTGGTTTCTCCACAAATTCACCCTGTGTCTGGTTTTAGTTTTAGTTGGTCTTGGATGAAAACGGAGAGAAAAATGAAGAGAGAAATGAAAAAAGTATTGATAAAATCTATAGCCTAATGAAAATTAATATTTGTTTTTGTAAAATCACTGGATATTCGAGATAATCTTGTTAAGAAAAACACAATTGTGGGAATTTTCATGTATTTTTTTCAATTTACTTTCGATAGCCCCCTCCCTTCGTAGGGTATGACTCCCATACAAATTCCCCTATTTTTCGGATAATTTTGACTTTTTCACTACTATAATGGTGCTGTCAGACGGCAACAGTTCAGTCAACAATTTCTTACGGTTGAAAGCTATTTAATGGCATTTTCTAGTGGAAAATCATCAAATTTCCACTAAAATCCTGTCTGTTCTGCATTATTAAACAATCTATAAAAGGAATTTTTCGGAAAAACTCAATATTAGTGCGGAAAATGCCGTTCAACCGAATCAGGCGATTCATCACTTGTTTTAAGTACTTAAACTTCTGTTGATTGACATTTTCTGCACTAATATTGAGTTTTTCCGGAAAATTCCTTCTACAGATTCTTCAGTAATAAAAACAGACAGGATATGAGTGGAAATTTCACGATTTTCCACTGGAAATGCCATTAAATAGCTTTTCAACATCAGTAAGAAATTGTTGATTGACCTGTTGACGTCTGACAGCACCTAAGATGAAGAGATCGGAAGAGCACACGTCTGAACTCCAGTCACTCTCGAGTATCT
>CAKKOB020000044.1:12989-82805 GCA_918844115.2 Phlebotomus perniciosus
CTTCTTCCTTCCTGTGGCTCCAATACAAATTTAACACTTTCATCGATATTTTCGACTTTTTCAACACTAAGTTGAAGCGTATTTAAGTTAGAATGTATGTATAGGAGGGTATACCCTATACTGTAACGAAGAGCCCTTTCCCTATCGTATGGCTCCCCTACAAATTTACGAATTTTTCGGACATTTTCGAATCTTTCCTAAATAAGAATGGGCTCTAGCTGGTCAATATGGTTGAGTTATTCAGGGTGGGGTCCCCTATATTAGTGTACTATAGGGGAGCCTGTTCTCATGTTCTTTCTAAAGAATCTCGTAATCTGCGGCATTAACAAGAATTTGAACTTTCAATAACTGAATTCTAAGAAATTTCCCAAAAAAAATCTTTCGAAATTAAACCACATAAAATTAAGAGCTAAGTACCTCGTAGGTAGGTATATTATATTTAGAACGAGGCGTTTAGCGCCTCTCTTTGCGTGGTTTGAGTGGTTTGTGTAGTAACTTGGGTCCATTAAATTGATTGCGAATATTGATTTAACGGATAAAAAGTCGAAAAGAGGGGATCTTTGTATGAAATATTTTAAAAGGGGTGCGGGGGGCTATCCCCTATAATATTAAATTACAGGCTACATTACTCCAATCAACCCCTTCATACATTGTGAAACGCTAGCGCTTCATCTTACTGTTGAAAAAATCGAAAAATTTGTAAATTTGTATGAAAGTTACTAATAGGGGGTGATGGGGCTTTTCCTGTTGTATGGGGTTGTAGGTGAACTCATTCTGATCAACCCTATCATACATCCTGACCAGCTAACGCTTCATTTTTATGGTCGAAAACTCGAAAATGTCCAAAAAATTGGTAAATTTGTATGAGAGGTACCAATAGGGGAAGGCGGGGCAACTTCTCTATGACCCAAACTTATAGAGGACACCATTCTTATCATTTCCATTATACATTGCAATCCTCTAGTGCTTCATATTAGTGGCCAAAAAGTCGAAAATGTCGAAAAAAGGGGTAAATTCGTATGGGAGGCACCAGATAGGGGAAGTGGGGGAAGTTTTCATATAGCCTATGTCCCAACCTGGGATGCCAACTATACCTATGCCAAATATCATTCGGATGGGTTCAGCGGTTTGGCCGTGATGTGCGTACGCACTGACAGACAGACACACACACAGACAAACATTTTGGAGATGGGTATTTGCGGACTCCTGGAGTCACATCCGGTCGAGATTTAATGGTTTGGGGGTGATCAGGCCAATTCAGATATGCACACTTTGCTTTATGTATTAGGATTTTACTCAGTACTTAATTGAAAAACCCATGAACTTTTTATGAGTCATCTTCTCAACTTTTACCCATTCTTATCCTCCAAAGTGGATAACTCTCAATAAATCAACGTCATTCTGTTCTCTTATGTCACGGTTTTCGTTCACAATTTTCCCTATCCACCCCCGACTTATGTCCATCAGAAAATTTCTCTGTTGCTGGACAGTTCATCCCCACCAATTTGAAATATTATAAATTCAAACAATCTTCCACCCACTCGGTTATTTGCTCAGCTTCTGCACAAATGATGCTTACTTTGAATTTACCCACACCGGACCAATTCTGTCCACTCTTGCACAGTCCCTCTTTCAATTCAGTATCTCGAGTTCAGAAAGAGCCCATGAGATGATTTCCTCTGTGTCCCTGCCCCTCTGGCACTCTCGAAGCTCGGTTGAGTTTTCAAAGGAAAAGGCCATGTTCACCTTCGAGTGGGATGGCGGGAGACCGAAAGTTCACCGACTAAAACTGAAACTTTTCGATTGAACAAATAAAACAAAGTTTATAATAAAGGGTGGTTACGGGTATTCCGTTTTCTATGGTCTCAAACTTCTCTCGCTTTTGCAATAACTCTCACATAGATAAACTTTTGCCCCCATATTGATGCTGCCTCATGAGTCTAGAAAGTTCAATTTGAGAACATCCACACTTGTCATCTTAATGAGAATAATTCATCCCCCCTGGGAACATGACAAACTTCGAACATTGTGGAAGGTACAAAAGTTAAGGAATAGTTGAGTATAATGAAAAATTTCAATTATCCCAAGACCCTCACTCTGTGGCAGAGATGAAAAGAGAACATAACGCAATAATTAAATTTCTGTGTAAACACAGAAATACTTTTGCTAAGGGGCTGCTCACTGGCAAGGAATTTCACATAGAAAAATAAAGTTATTGTTAAATGTAAAGATAATAATTTTTAAAACTTGGAATGATTAAAAGTTCATAAAAGACAAAATCTTGGTTTTTTCACCAGACAAGTTTCTTAATTGTCCGCCCCTTGAATTTTTTTTGTTCATTGTAATGTCTCACCCTGGATGTCATTTTCTGGAAAAATTCTTACATTATATCCCTTTTGTAATGTTTCGCTCCTGGCCAGGGGATCCCGACTCTGAGGCTGTGGGTGGGACTGAGTTAGACGGGGGACATTTGAAAGCTCCTGGAGCTTTCGGTTGCTGTCGCCATCGTCATCCCACACGGGTCCACACCCCCAAGGGAGTACAAGGGTGGCCGGAGAAAATGTAAGGAAGAGAGCTATAGTGCAAAATTCCGACATTGTTGTACTTTGCAAATGGAAAATGTTTTGCTGCTCTTGCTTTTGTTGTTTTCATTTTAAATTTGTACATCACATCCCCACACCCAGAATGGAGCACCATTCATTGTGTCAGAAGTGCAAAGGGAGGTGTAGAGAGGGGTTTGTTGGCCATTCTCCTCGAGGATACAACCCATGGAGTAATGAGATGGAAATTTCAGCATCTGCACTTTGTACAATTAAAATAAAACACTCGCACAAAGTGTATTTCACTGCTGTCCGAGTGTATGAAAATAAAATTTATAGATGTGTTCAAGCTGAAATGGTGGGACAAATAATTGTTTTTTTTCCTCATCCACTAACATCCCAGAATGAATGAACATTTTATTTTAATTCATTTATCACTGTCTTCAAACTGTTTTCCACTATGTCTCGTCCAGGGAATCCATTAGAATATTGTTTATCTCCACAACAAGTGCTCCCATCCACCCACTGACAAGAAGTCTTTTTTTTTATTTATCACCTGTCCTAAAAAAATCCTACTCGTGAGTAATCTACCGTGGAATTAGGAGAATATCAATCGAAGAGAGGAGACAAATTCTCTGTCTAAAATTATCCAATTGTATTTGAACAAAACAAAAATGGTCTGTTGGTTGCAGCTGGAAAATTCCCTGAAATAATTAGAGCCACAATCTCTATGTACATCTCTCAGTTGTGCATATTTTACAATGGTGATACATTGCACCAGATAAAAGATGGTGTATTCGAATGTGGAACATTGCATGAAAATTGTAGGATCAAATAAACGTCGCGAAATATTTTCGATGAACATTACATTGCAATACAATCAATGCAATGGTGGAAATTTTAATCTCTATTATCTTTATTTCATCTGTATTAATTCGGTTTATTTGGTATTAGATATATTTTTTCCTTTATACCTCTAAACATGACATAGTAAGTTAAAGTTAGTCTCCAACGAATGAAAATTATATTAACAAGACATGAAAACAAACAATTTGTTTTCAAATTTCAAGTAAAATAATTGTCATAGGTTTAAAAAATTTCAAATTATATCCTTTGGAAATTTAAAATATCTTATGGGAGATTTCACAGTTTTATTCTAAAAAAAAAAACAAAAAAAAATATTAAAGATTTTTTTTGTATACTACCATTGTCCATCATATTGTATTATCACATGTTTTAACATTATATCTAATCTTTTAAGCTGGTTTTAAAATAAAAAAAACTGGTGGTCTTGTTTGAATTGATCCGCCTCTTTATGTCAGCGTGGGTAGGGTATAACAATTGAATTATTTCTACCATATCACCCAATGTGAAAATAATCCCATCATTTTGTGTAAAACTTTCTCTGAGCTCCTCAACAAAGGCGCACATATAAATCGTTAGAGCACTTTCAATAAATGCAATTATATTTTCCATGTTGATAAGATTAAAATTGTAGGAAGTTGGGGAGTAAGAGAAGTTATCACACGAGAATCCTATTATCGCTTGGGAGAATTATATGTTAGATGGATGAAAAGGTGTTCCATCTCCTTCTTTATCCGCCCATCCCGGTTCTCTGGCACTAGAGAGCTCTTGATAGTGCAACATGGAAATGAGGATGGAGTGGGCTTGGGTGGGCTATGGAGTGGTTGAAAGTGGGCGGGTGGGTGGACATGAAAATGGTGGAGCTTCGGATTTTGCTCTTGTAGGTGGAAAGAGAGAAAGCTCTAGCTCTTGTGGCAGGTCTCTGGGAATCTTCAGCATTTTCCACCCAAAATATAACACATACTGGTTGAGCTTGAGTTATATTAATGCCATTCGACTATTCTGTCCAAGCGGGTTTTCTGACTTTTCCCATTCAAACATGCAAGCCATTTGTGTGGGCATTGGATCTGGGGACAAGGCGGAAGTGGGTGGCTCAATGAGAAAATAGAAAATGCATATTTGGACTGTGATGTGAGATTTTAATTCAAAAGGCCACTCCTGATGCCAGCATTTTCATCATTCAACCGTCTGATCTCTGGGATGTCTCCTCATTGCTGCACAGAGATTACTGTCCTGCAAGAGTGTGAGCCATGACTTGATTAGAACAGATGGAGGAGATGAGAAAAGTGGTGCTTCCAGTACTCTCGAGGACATTTCTCTGATTATTCACATTTTGGGTAAGGACCCCAAACCATGTGAAACTTTTGTGTTGTCGTGTAGTTTGTGACTTTAGTTCTCAAATGTGGTTGCACCCATTTATGGGATTCAACATGTTAGAAAATCTAGCATTTGACGAACTTTTTGCTCAGCTCCAAATACCACTCGCAAAGTCTCCACTATTTCCCGAGATGGGGTTTCACTCAGTTCACAAAATCCACATATGGTGACCGCTTTTCACCAAACTATAATTTCAGCAGAATTTCTATTTGTCGCTCACTCGTCTTCGTCTCACTGATTTTCATGCTTTCAAACTTTCAGCAATAGCAACGGACAAAAGCATTGTGAAAAAATGCATTTGTAATTTGTAAAAAAGAAAGTTTTTTTACAGAATGGAAACATGATACAGTTAATTTGAAGTTAAAGCGAGCAGATACAAAGCGTGGAAATTGGGAAAAAATTGAATCCAATATTTTTCGGATCATTGCGTTCATGAAAAGGGCAAATCATAAAACATTTAAAGGGCCAAATTTTTTCAAGTTAGACAGTTTCATACCTTGAAAAGCAAATTTGATATATGATTTTTTCTAAAGCATTAAAATAATTAATTATATGCACATATTTTTTTTAAATTAGTGTATTTAGAAGTAAATGATTTTCCTTTTAATCATTTTATGTCAGTTATACACACTTGAGTTAAACTTAAATTCAAGAATTCATAAAACATATAATTGTTTTGAAGATTTAGTAGGTATGCTTTCATTGAAGTTTGAAAATAGCTGATTTTGAAATTACAAATAAATCTTTAAAGAACTCTGACTCCCCCGACTTTAATAGGTACATATAAAACCATCTTTGTATAAATGAAGTGGTAACGAATGTTTTTGAGCTACTCTCAGTAGTTGTGAACGATGTTAGCAGTTATCGTGCCCCCTCGGAAAATGAAGTGAAATGCATGGGAAGGGAATCGGACACCAGTGTGGCTTTGGCTATGTTGAAAAACCCAAAGGCGTTGGGGGTGACTTTGGAATACACATCTCCCTCCACCCTCTAGAGAGAGAGAGAAAGAGAGCTCCAACGCTGGGTGTCGGTGAAGAGTGGGTGCCGGGAAGCTAGGAAAATAGATGTCGTTAGGAAAATAGGCGGCTAGCTGGCGGCCTCGTATTCAGGATGATGGTGTGAGATGAGGACTTTCATTAATTTCTCCGAGGCGAGAGTGGGTGGTCATGACGACAAAAAGGCTGAAAATTCATATCTAACACTCATGTATAGACTCCTTTTTTGGCATGGTAAATGCTAGTGGATGTACATAATTCAAGATGTAATTTACGACACGCTTAGGTTATTGGTCGGTTTCACTTCAGTTGGTCCCGGACCATTTGGGGTATCACGACACTGCAAAGGGGAAGAACATGGCTAAGGGATTGAGAGCGAGAAAATTGAGAAGCCCAAAATGTCCCCAATTGAATTTCTATCGTAATGCGATTTAATTTAATTTATATGCAGTCTAGACTCGGCAAATTGGAAATATCTCTGAGAATATTGTATGGCCATCTCGATGATGGGGCTGGGGGTATGGTGTGGACAAAAACGGATTTACAATCTAATTTATCTTGCTCCAGCACTTTCACCATTTGAGAGGCAAATTGTTCTCCAGGAGCTTTTTCTCTCACACTCAACAATGACTTAGCCGCCCATTTTCTCATACAAACGCATAACTTAAAATTCGTATCAAATTTTCGTCAATCTATAAATTAAGAGCACACTAACGATGTCGGTGAGCGTTTCGGTGGTGGAGTGAGGGGGGCACAGGAAACAACCAACGTCATTGTTGCTTCGTCGTTGCTTTGGGGCTTTGGAAACCAGAAGAGCACTTTGTGCAACTTATTTTGCGTCTCCCCCCTTTCAGCACTATGGTCTCCATCCAGGGCAACTCTAAATCCTATGTGATTTGAAGTCCATGTGATGTGGTAGTACCACAAACCCGTCCACCCTCATGAACTCACTTCCTGTGTCTCCAGCAACATTGTCACTAACTACCATAGTTTCTATTCTAGAATTATATGAAATATGCAACTTAATATAATTCATCATCATACATATAACGTATTTTGCAAGCGACTATATATGGTCACACACGGTTGACGGAGTAAAATGTACAAAGTTGACCATCTCCAGGCAACTTCGAGGCATCACCAGCAAACGAACTGGTCAGTGCTTGAGGCAGCCAGAA
This sequence comes from Phlebotomus perniciosus, assembly GCA_918844115.2. Taxonomy (NCBI): domain Eukaryota; kingdom Metazoa; phylum Arthropoda; class Insecta; order Diptera; family Psychodidae; genus Phlebotomus; species Phlebotomus perniciosus. The sequence continues at coordinate 19,944 of CAKKOB020000044.1, forward strand.
ACTCTAGAATTTATAGTTAGAAATTTAGTTAATTATTCAGTTGAATAATTTTCACAAAATTCTCATTCACGTGTACACGGCAACATGGTCTATATACAGCGCTAAATGACTCATCCATATACGAGTTCATGCCAGTAATCGCAAAATATATGATATTTTAATGGGGCAATATTTTAATATGCCAGAAACTTTGATCTCGCATTAAATGTGCAATGTTACACAAGTTTTAAGATGAACTTTTAAGCTTTTTAATTTTTAAAATATTTTTTACATAAATATCTTAAATTAATGAGACCTTTGGAAAAGTGCTAAAGAATTTCTTTTGAAATCTCTTTTAAAATACATTTAGGGTAACACACCATAACTTGGAATTAATATCTTAGTAGATATTTATTAGATGTTGATTATTGTGTTCCCAAATCTGGCTTAAAAACCAAATCATTTCGCAAAACTAATTATCCTTAATAAAGAATTGTGTCTTCGCTTGTACAGATGTCAACCTTTAAAGCATTTGGCTCTGTACGCTTTTCAATATAGAGTTAAAAAATTTCTCATTAGATAGTTGCAAAAGTTCTGGCGAGTGACAGTGAAAGAAATTCCTATTACTTGTTCTCTAACAATGAGTTTCTGCACGTTGTTTGAAGCCTTCTTATCCGTATCTGTGCAGATGTGAATTCACTGTGGCAGAGGAGGTTATCCACGATGGGATTGGTAAGGAGGGCCCCAATTGGTGCCAGACATTGAAATAACTTTGCATGCAGGCCGCATTGGCGGCTTGAATGGTGAGTGTCTGATAAAGAAAGGTGCACGATGACCATATAGAGAGGGGTGGGAATAATGGCCAGGAATAGTATTCGAAGTCTGCATAGAGAGTATAGTTATTTCGCCTCTCCAACAATACCATCCGACCCTCCATTGTCCCCAGTTGGTGTGCAAAAGGTGTGGGTGGGGTGAACTTTCTCTCATCTTTATTTCTAATTATTCCCAACTATAAATTGACTCTAGGGTCAGCCCGGAATTCGGGGGCGGAAAGCTTAGAGGGAATGTCTGTTGGATTTAAATGGTGAATATTCAGCACAGAAAAGAGGAAGTAAAAGGGGAATTTCTATTCAAAAGCGGAAAAGGTTTCTCAGCATTGTGCTCTGGTGCCGGGATTGGACAGCCTGAGTGTATGGGGAATGGGAAATTTGATGTGGTTTCTTTCGGGTGTCAAATATGCCTTCAACCTCTCCAAATGCTTATGTTTAATCACAATTTATTCGTATGAGAACATGTGAAGGGGTTTTAGAGTCGAGCAATTTATTCAATTATATCACCACTATAGGACCCTCCTCTTCACTCACCCTCGGAGTGAATAGGTCCATGAAAGTTAGTCTCAGTGCCATAATTTTCAATTAGGTTTTGGGACTGTGGAGGAGTTCACCTGGACCCTCTTTAGGTCCCTTTTCGGGGGCGAATTCAAAGTTGAGTTTTCAAAAGGGAAAAGGACCGTGAGTGAATTGGTATATAGTCAAACAAATATGTCTAGAGCACATCTACAAAACATCTAATCAAGCCACGGAAAACTTGCTCTGCACACACAGAACCGTCTAAAATTCATCCCTTAGTGCTCCTGGGGCTTAGACATGCGGACCGTCTCATCTGGGTAGCAAAACTGCTACCACTTTGACTCTCTGTTTGTATTTCAGTTTCATTAGAATATTCGTTATCCTTCCCGCAGAACACCATAGCGTACGTGCCACATTTCACTGGTCAGCACACAATGCTTTTCTCTCCGCACTAAAGTTTCGTATAAATATTCATCCCCCGGACTAAAAGGAGAGGAAGATACATCTCTGGGTTTTCTGGGAATGACCGTATAAAGCAACGACCCAGCCCTATTCTCGTTTTATTCATCAACCTTCTGTTTTTGGTACAATATTGTTCCAACAGTCACCTTCAGGGGGTGGGGTGAAGAAAATGAATTCACTCAGTCCACCCCATTACACCCCCTGACTCCCTTTTGGTTCTCCGGTATGAGAATTTCTAAATTTGGTTTCAACATCAAATAGTTGGCTGCAGCACCAATCCCAAGCCTCTAAAAAGACTTCTAGACTCCCCCATAAAACCCCTTGGATGAGAAATTTTCTATTTTAATCATTTATATCATCCCACTCCAGGGCATTGTGATAAGGATTTTCTATGTTAGAGAGAAAACGTGGCGTCTCACATTTTGTGTGGCTTTTATTATACTCCTCGCTCTATTCTATTACATATCCCAGGACATTCCCAAAATGAAATATGAATTAGACAAAATTCCATCAAAAGTCAGAAAAGAGATGCTGTGCTCTTGGTACATTCCTTTATCGTGCTTATTAGGCATGTGCGCTGGTTGAGAATTTAATGGCTTAGAATGGTGTATTGGAATTCATTGAAAGACGATAGGTATACTCACAGGATCAGGTGTCAAACTACTATGCTTAACAGGTAATACTTAATTGACCTCACTGATTAAGTATCTGTCTGTTGTTGTATCTTATGACTTATTTGTTTGTCTTTGAATCCGAAGCCATGTTTATGTCTTAAGAGCTCCCTTAGCCAAGTTTGTATTAAAATATTGAATAGACAAATCATGTAGATCAACAGGAATTTGTTCCAAATGTCTTGATTGAAATAGACTTCATTCATTTTTTTTTGAGAAATAGTGAAGGGTTATTTTGGATATTTTAAAATATATGTTTTATTTGAAATTTTACTTTTAAAAGATTTTAGTAGATTTTCTGAATGTTGATATTAGATAATAAAATCAGTTTCATATTTGCAACCAAATTGAAAACGGCCATATAATATTTGACGGTGCACACTTCTAGTGAAACAGACGTGGGTGATTATCAAACTGCGTGGATTGCGCTTAAATATTTAATTGAGGGACAATCTAGAGGAAATTCTTAGCGCCACATGGAAAATACTCACAGGGATAATATTGGGTGAAGCATTTCCATGAGCGGAACATGCATGGAGGAGGGGTAGTGAATAATGAGAAAATTATACGAGAAAAGCGGATCACGGAGCAATAGAGTCGCTCTCTCCATCATATCTCTTTTGACTGCAAAAATAGCCTCAACCCCCAGAGCGCTTTTCAATTTTCAGCTCCGCATGCAGACACTCTAGTAAACATTGGGAAGATGCGAGACCGAAAGAGCCCCATCAGGCATTTAATAACACAATTCCATTCGACAATTCAGCGGCAAATCGCATCAATTTGCTAAATGTGACGCCTCACCATCTCATTCGTCTCAGCTATTGTACCATCCTGGGTGACCGTATACTTTCTAATGAGAAAATTTCCCGCATCGCAACGGACTGGGAAGGCACATTTCCCAAGGACTCGAGGGTGGGTGTGTCGGGGGAGGAAATGACTTTTCCTCGTATTGTATGCGAGTACTCATCATGATTCTAAAACATAGATGTGTGCTGAGCAAACTTTCCTCCATAATATTTAATTATTGAGGATGGTATGAAAAGTTGAAGATCACAACTTGTGACGCACAGAGAAATTCTCCCAAGAGTGGGGAAAAGTCAGAAACAGAAATCTCATCTATTTGCACATGGAGCAACATTGGATATTTTAATATCGGTCGAGACCGGTTGGAGAGATGGCAGATTTCATATTTCTATTGCATGGTTACAGCCATCAGGAGCGGGAAGTAATTAAAATCAGGATAAACATTAATTTATATATCTGGGAGTTGTATACAATAATGACGGGACTCAAATGGAACTTGCCATTCTGGGTGGTGTAAGTTTGTGACGACCGTCAAGCACAGCACGATTCTCGGAGTCCCTTTGGAAGTCCCCATTGACCATCATATCTCAGTCCCTTCCTATCCATGGCAGATGAGGGTGAATCCCAGTGTAATTGACTAGCCACTTTCCCATATCTTGCTATACTGGGCCCTCCTACTACTTCTTTTCACATTAAATATTTAGGGCACATGAGAAACCCCACCATCGAAAGACATTGCGCAATTTTTTCCACCAAATTACCCGCAAATCCGTACATGTGTACGATTCTGGTTCTCATTGCAAATATTTAATTTATATCAATTAGCAATTCACTGGTAATTTCTCATCAATTGATCGCATTGTGAGTACTGGGGAGAGAATTGGCAGTTAACATTTTCACCGTGTGTCGTCCTCCAATATTTTATAACCGCCTGCACCGACTGATGGAGCAATTTTCAATTGATTTTTACGGACTACCACCTCATTTCGAGCAGGATCCATTCGCCTCCTCATCGGTACAATGGTCAATGGAATAGTGCATACCCCACATGAGTTTACTTTGTGGTGTTATGGACGTTAGGGGGGTGAGTTTGGACCATGGGTGATGTGGCGGCAAACCAAATAAAGTAAAGTGATTTCCATTTGTGCAATTCCATATTTCCCAATTGTCAGTCTCGCAATCAAATCGAATTGGACGCAAATACACTTCGAACTTATTGGATGTGACGGACAGATACCGAGTTATCCAGGAAACTTTTTCCCACGTGGACAGCCCAACACCAATTTCAAATTCTCCATGGACCGTCAATATTAATCAATAAAATCTTTCACGGATCTTGTTAAAATATCATAATAATTTTTGGACTTTGGCGGACAGGATAGAGCCCTACGCGTAAAGTTATATAATAGTTAATATTTGAACAGAAAAAAAACCATTAACTAACAAAAATTTAATCATTTTGTTTGGATAATTTTTATGGGTCATAAACGACCAATATAGATAACTTTTTCTGATATTTTCCTTCGTATTCATTTGCATTTATAGATACTAGAATAATGTACAAGTCTGGGAAAAATATAGAGTGGATCTTTGGCAATAACTAGAAAAAAATTAAATTAGTTCAAATATCGAGAATATTCATAACTCAGGCCACAAAAACATTTTGCCTTTGCCTCTTTTGGACATCATACACTTTTATTTCGCCCAAAATTTAATAAAAAAATTAAAAAATTCTTGAATTTTCCAGAAATATAACACATTATATTGTTTCACACTGTTTTATCGAACTCAAAATTATAAATTTGTAACTCTTCTGAACTTTACCCATTTAACGCATTTACTGCGTCTTCAATGAAGCAAAAAATATCCCGGTAATATTGATTACCGAGAATGCTACGAAAGTATAAATTTGAGTTTAATTAATTTGATTCATTCTCATCAGTTCAATGAATTCCAGTCGCACAACTGTTTTTCGATGTAATCATTAATTAATTGAACCATAAAAGCTCTCTCTTTCTGTGTGAAATAAAAATCACACTGGCATCTACCTGTTGCTCAGTCATTCTTTTTTCAATAAAAAAATTATAGTATAAAAACAAGCATAACAGAAACATTCGATAAAGATTGTCTGATTATTTTTATTTTGTCGCACACTATCTCACTCATTCACGTGGAGAATCCGAATGGAAACACCAACTCTTTGTCCTTGTTCCTCTTTGGGAGATGAAGAGGGTGAAAATTTTTGCAATTCTGGAGGCGAATTGCAGTTAAAATATTCCTGTAGAAATTTCCTCAATATAGTGGTGTTTTATAGGGTGAAAGAGAATTTCTCTTATGTGTGCATGTGTGCTTGTGAAAATTTCCCATCATCCTTTGACCCCTTGTGTGTTCACTATAGCAGAAATATGGGAAAGCGGTGTGAGATGGGGTTGAGTTCTAAAATCCACATCATCAGAAAGTTTTGTTTGAAACGATGCACAGTCTCATGTTTCTGCCATTCCACATCCCACCCACTGTACAGTTTTATGTCTGCATCCCCAAATCCAATGCTCATGAGGGAGATAGAACTATTGGGAAAGCACACAGAGGTGGCAACTCATGGAGTAGTTTTCCACCCAGGATCCCCTCACCGGTCACCCCCTTGTGAAAAACCTCCATTTGTTCGTATATATAGAGAGAGAGTTGGCTAAAGCTCACCATGCCAACGGGAATAAAATCGATTGTGACGCCCGTGTGAATGTGAATGTAGTAGAAGAGGAGAGAAAATTTTCCAATGTGGAAAGTCTCTCGCATTTTATATCCCCCCAACAGAACTCTTGTGTGCACATGAACACTCGTTCCCCTGTACCCGAACACCCTGCCCACCGGCTCTATTCTCTCAATCCTTTCCTCTATCTATCTATACTATGGGGTTCTTCAACCGAGTAGAGCTTTAGAGCTGATGGCTGATAAATTACGCGTGTATTTATACATAACTTATAGAAAGGATAATTTTTTTCTGGTTTCCAACTGTTATTCAAGATTTAGTCAAATAGTTAAGACGTGTAATAAAATAAAAGATATATGCTATATTTAATTGTCTCATTAAGAAATTAGATATATAAATTGTTATATTTAAACTTCTTAACGATAGCTAAATTTTAAATGGTTACTAAACAACTTTTGCCTTTAACTTTAAACTCTTCACTTCGCGTAACTGCAACAACAGTTCAGAAAAAAGGATAAGCAGGAAATTAAAGAAAACTTATATACTAAATTTTGTCCCTTTGAGATGAATCCTTACAAAAAAATCTCATTGAAATTATCAATTCACAACTCTTGCCAATCGTAAAAATGGTTAATTTTTCGAATATTAAAAAAATTTCATAGAAAAACTAGTCAAAACTATATTGAAAAATGTATAGAACCTTGATTAACCTCTATTTCTCAACATTTTCTACACGATGAATGTAGAAAAATGTTTTTCGCGTAATTTTGTATCCCTGTCTCGTTGCGAATCCTGGATAAAATCCTCTATAGAGGATCAAAATTGTGTTTGTACTGAGAGGAAGGACGTGAATTTTCAGACGTCCTTTTTTGTCCAAGCTGAATCACAGTCCACATTAGAGCCTAACATCCGGTGAAAATTCATGCGAAGAATTTCTCTGCGTGACAATGAATTGCCTGCAAGCATTTGCAATGAAGACAGAAGGGTGCAATTTTTCATTGAGCATGATGGGGTTGAGAGATGTCCTCTTATGGTTGTCCTTTATATGTATATATGGATGCGTATATGTGTGTGATTTCTCTATGATAAGGTTTCACCCCGGAGAAGAATGGTTTGAAGTTTTATAAACCAGCGAAGCCAAAATGAATGGGGCGGTCCGTTTTTGTGCGAATGTGTGTATGGCGCGTTTTATTATTTCGTTTCAGCCCAACTTTTCAGTTGGTCGAAAAAGGACCATGTGGGCGATGTGTTGGTGCTTTGCGGGGAATTTTCTCTGTGCTGATAGAGGAGATGTGTGTTTGTGGGCGCCGGTCAAAGTGCGCCCGAGCTTTTCTTCCTCGGACGCCACCAACGGAAAAAGTTTTCAACTTTTCCCTCTCATGTGTGCGTCACTCATGAGCTTTTTCTACATTACATAGAGGGGGGGAGAGTTGGTTGGAGGGGTCGAAAAATAAAACTTTCACAAGAGAATGCCACACCCTGATGCTTTTTTTGCCTCAAAAAGCTCTCAAAGCTCACCAAGAGGTAAAAGAATTTTTTTCATGAGCTTTTCACGACGCGATTTTTTGAGGGTCATTGATACTTTTTTATTGGTTTTTTATAGTCTCTCTCTCTCCTCTCATTGGAATGCAAAGCAATATGGTAGTGTCGAAAAAAATCCAATTTTCCCCGTCGATACTTTCTGCTTTTTCATTGAAATTATTTTTCTCTTCAATTCGCTGTTGTCTTTGGCTGTTGTTGAGCTTTTTAAAAAGTAGGGGAAATTATGCCATATGATTTTTTCATGAGTCTCAGCAGGAGAAAGCTGAGCAAAATCCTTTACTATTCTGTCCAGGGTTGATTTTAATATTGAAAGTGAGATTCTTTTCATTTATAACCCTTTCTGGCATTTTCGATCCTTCTCCAGTCTTTCGTCCCACCCTCAATCGCATGGTTACGACTCAATTAAACTTGGCAGCGAGAGTGATCAATATATGAAATGGACAATTTTTTCCTCCTTTTTTCATTCATTTTTCTCTCACTCTCTAGGGAAATATAATATTTGCCGGAAGCACTTGATTCAATGATGCTGGGAGGGAAGGAAATGATTGATTTAACGTGTGGCTCCGTGAATGGGATGCTCCCAGCTCCGGAATGTATGGATGTGAAACGGTGGAAAATTTGTCGATTTGATTTGATTAGTAGTTTGGTGGTGTTTTTGCTACAGGTACACATAATTGATTGAGGTCAAATTGTGGACATACGAAAGCCACTCGCGCGGGGGTAAACGGGCGAAAATTTTCAATTTGACGATTTCTATAATTATCTCTCCATCATTTGACTCAAACAATGAGAGTCATTAAATATTGCAGTGCATTCCATTTCCACCAGTAGTGCTCCGAATTGTCAATCAAACTTCTTGGTTTACACTTCACAGGACGTCCGAAATGAGAGCTTTTTCTGTTAAAATAATTGCGTTCACATATTATATGGGATAGAAAATGAGATATGTTTATGCCTCATTTGAAACATACATATAGAAATCACGATAGGAATAGTTATATAATGGTTTTGTTGTAAAATGTTTCGTGATTGTTTTCAACAATAACACAAATTTTCATTTAAATTCTATATCCTAAAATGTAAAATTTGAGAGGTAATTGAAAATAAAGTATTAACTTTCAATTTGTTGAAAATATTTTTTTAATCTAATGCTTTAATACCTTTAAGCAGAATAATAATGCAAAAATGTTAGAGATTTTGGAGTCAAAATCCTATAATATAATATCAGAATAAAGAAATCTTCTTAACTTTATAAATTAAAAAATCCCATGCAGACTTAGGTTCCAAATAATTCTTGTTTTTTGTTAACTTGGATACAGTTCTCCTATTTCGCTATATGCGATAGCATTTGAATATACTATACCTAAATATTACTATTTGTTTACCGAAATAAATGGAATATATAGAAAGAAATTGAAAATTTGGAAGACATCAAGCGTACATAACATCTTTTTAATCTATCCGATTCATTTCTAAATTACAAATAAAAATTTGCACACCATATGATACTGAGAATTGAAAGAAAAATCTTGATTACAAATGCTGATTTTCGAACTATCTTCATTGCAAACAAAATTGTTATGTGTATTATATATATCCAGTTTAATGTATCATGATATATATAGGAGTATTTTTTACCTTCCCCAGAAATCGCCTTTAAATACGTAGGTACATATTAGTATTCTGTGACATGCATCTACCGGCTTTGAAAACGTATCACGAAATAAATCATAATAATGCATCCGTTAAGACCAGATCAATATTCTCTCATATTCTATCATTAAAGCTGATGCACGCATAAAACTCATCCGAAAAAAAAAATATGTTGCAATTATTTGGTTTCACATCCTTCCCATTTGATGTATCATTAAAAGTCATCAATTGGATGTCTCTTTCGTGTCAGAGAGCGAATCATTTTTTTTGTGTGATGCCCATGGTTGTGGTGAATAAAAGAAATCGGAAGATAATTAATTAGGTTTAGTCCCATACGTTAATTTTTATTGTGGGATTAATTTACAGGGGGTAATCATTTATTTATTGTCGCCCATATCAATCATATTATTGATTACTTCCGCCTCAGTAGAATGGAGGTTTTTCTCTCCATCACACGATTGGGAGGGGGGGGGGAGTAGGTGAATTGTACGGGTTGGTTAACTTTGCGTGGGTGTGCGTTTGGTGGTAGATTAACAACAAAATGTCCACAGGAAAAATGCACCAATTCACCTGCCTCAATGGCGACCAATTTTGCATTTGGTGCGAGGTGCAAGAGAGTGCCTTTGCTGCCACCATCATCCATGAGTCGCCTGAAAAATGCCACAGCTCGCGATCACCCGCGGTGGGTGGCTTAAGCCAAGTGGTGTGAAGGGATGGCTGGGTGCAAAAATATATTTTCAGGCGGCGGCGAATGCATAAAATGCAATAATACATTTTCATCCATTTTGTCCACTCTCGGATGGTGTGCAGTGGACACGGAACAGGGAAGAGAGTATGTGCCGTCGTCCTGGCTCTCGACACATACCATCAGGGATGCACCAGCAACTGGACAGATAGATGAATGTGCTCCTGACGCGGTGTGCACTCCATATAATGCAATCCACCGGCCCACCCACCCATCAATGCATTTCGTGAGTGCACAGAGCACACATATATTTGCTTTCAAATCCCGCACTATGAGTGCAACTGACAGCCATCCGGCCTTCATCTCATTCCGCGCGGATGCGAGTTTAATATGCGACGCATAGAAAAACCCACAGTCAACCCTTTTGAGGGCCCCCAACCCCCACGTTCGTCGAAAAAGCTCTTTGCCATAGTGGCACACACTCGCACTTGTGGCCGCTGGTGTGCACTTTTGCACAATTTTGCTGCGAAAAGCGCGAAAACTATGCTGGACGCTTCGGTAATTTAATGTCCTGCCACCACCCGACGCCTCTGACACCTCGCGAAGCACCCAATGTCGCAACTAAATGGGATGTCCCACCCTTCTTCTGTATCCTCTAGTTATGGTGGAAAATCTAAATTCATCCTCCCATGCGGGTGGCATATTTTTTCCTTCTTCTAAATTGCTATTTGCAAGCCTTCTTCTTCATGAATTCTTTGTAACTTGCAATTTAAAATCTCAGAGTAGCCCAAATTAGATTTAAAATTAATTTCCTAATTTCGCAAAGGAATTATTGTCTCAAAATGCTTGTACTACAACACTAAGCGAGAGAATGGGTACAAGATTTTGTTTCCTGTGTCATGAAATGGAACTTCCCGTGCCAGAACTCTTGCACCATCATCCCAGAATGAGAGAGAATTTCCATTAATATTTGATATTTGTCCACGGAGGGACGACTTGCAGTCGCATTAAAACGTCACATTTGTATTTTAGTGTGGGAAATTGGGGAAAAGGATGTCACCTTCCTCTTTTTCAGTCCACCAGTGCATGTTCTGGGATGAAGGCATCCCCCAATGATGGATTATTATCCTGAAAATCCGGACCTACATGTGCATAAATATGTAGGAGGGTACAATTTCCCAGAGTGAACATTACCATCACCCTCTCACATCTCAAGTTCAGGATGAACCAACTTTTCATCCATTCTGACAGCAAAATCGGATGCTCTCTGACTTTCCGCCTGGGCACAAAACGCACACACACCACCCTCCTGGTCCAAATGGATTGGGGGCGGCTGCATTCGGTCCACTTTGTCGCTATATGGAAATATAATGGGGGAGATGCACCAGTGCGAATGCACCATAAAACAACACCAGGTACGGCACCACAAAAGAGGCACTCGGACGAAGGAGGATGATGCGAAAGTTTGGGTGACGGCGGCCGAGACAAGGACAAATGGACGGAGACCCCCGTGTATTCCTTTTTTTTGTACACCCCCGCACGTCAAACATCCACCTCAACTGAGAGGGAATTGAGATATAATACATGGTTAGTGGGCCCCAGCGATATGGGGATGACTGGAAAATGTGAAAAATTGCACTCAACAGTGATATTTTCAACCCCTCCCTCCCCCTCACCACGAATGACTAAAAAGCTCAGTGAAATCCTCATGGGTAAAAGACAAGATGAAAATATGCATCGAGAGACATTCTAAATGAGATATTTCAGCATAATCATAAGTTTTCATCAAAATCCAATTATAACCAGTGCATTAAGAAATGTACTCGCAAAGAAAAATCCTCATTCATTTTAATTTCTATGCTCTTTGTGCTGTCCGAGAGCTTTTCATCTTGGTACGTGGACGGTGAATTTCATAATACTGAAGAAATTCAAGGGAAGAACGATTCTAAGAGCTAAGGAGTACACTACAATTTAGTTCACCTCCATATTTTAACTCTTTGAATGATTTTCAAAACAAATTGAAGTAAATGTATGTAAATATTTTGTTCACATAAAATATAATTTATAGTTTTTGTCAATTTAACCATTGTGAAATGACACAAAATCTTGTGGTTTTCAAAGGGTTAATTGTGTATAAAAATTTTCAATTTTGCTTTATAGAAATATCATATTATTAAAATAATATAATAACAATAAAATATGAGTGGCGAAAAGGTAATAAAGTACACTATCTCTTCCGAGTGTCTCCCTCTTGATTGACCACAAACACGAGTGCAGTGGATGGGATTGGGAAGCTGGAGAAAAAGACGTAATTAAGAAATCTCATTATTTAGATTAAAAGAATGAAGAGTGTGCAAGAAATTCTCATTTGAAATTCCAATTAGAATTACCTACAGAGTGGAAAAAGGAAGCAGTTGGAATGTCTATTGCAATGTGCTAAAATGTATGCGAGAAATGAAATAGTTGTGCTCTCAAGGAGTCTTTTCACATTCAGGCGAGCGAATGCTAAATAGTGAAATATCGCCTTTTTGCAAACGAATGTTGCATGATGAAATTTTGCCGAGAAATGACACTGGCTGATGTGAGGAGGGACAAAAATGACGTACAAATGTGCATATTTGGAAAATGCAATAATTTATCTAGATGTATTCCTCCGCCTCTTTTCGCCATTGTCCAGCTCAGAGTATAGGATCATGTATGAATGATGCGAAAACACCAAACATTGCAAAGTAGAATTTCATGTGAATGATAAATGCATTTCGAGGTTGTTACATTTTCACAATATCCATATTATCCCGTCAGGCATTTTGTAATACACTCGGCGAATATTTGCTATTTCCACATTTTCCATCTGACTTTCTCCGTTCCAGGGAAATCGTATATTTGACGAGTAATGGATATTTTGAAAATTTGCATGGAAAACTCACCTCCTACTCGTGTGATGGTTCCAGGAACTCCAATTGATGATGTGCAGAGGAATTTCACGAGAAACTTTTCCCATTCACTTTGCAACCATAACTATCGACTTGAAGATTGTCTTCATCCGGCAAATTCTATTGAATAACTAAAGCAAAGGTGTACTTTAGGAGGCCGATAGGGATAGGACAGGGATGAAGAGCATTTCGAAGAAATTGTCTCACGAATTTAAAACTTGATTTTCTCACATTATGACCCCTTCAGCGTGTCCTCACAATCAATTCAACCCTTTTCGCATGTTGAATTGATAGTAGAGAAAATCTCATCTTCCAACAGGTTTCCATTCACCTCAACATCTTGCTCAGGCCATAAGGGTTGAGATGCAAATCAAGAGGGATCTTATTAATCTCACTGACCGAGAGCTATTTGTGTCCTCTCGCAACGTGTTTTTTTCATGTCTGGCAAACACTGAAACGCTCCAGCATCCTGTTTGCTCTCACGACTTCAATATCGATGAAATTGGTTTAGTTTAGCGTTTAACACGACAGTAAACTTGCTTTAACGAATGCACTTTTAAGCACCTCTTTTTTACTGAACCCCGTAATACAGATAACGTCAGAGGGAAATCGACACTGAACAAACATTGAAAGTGGTAAATATTTTTTTGCATATCATGCGAGAGGGAATTTATTATTAAACCTTTTAATTTTTTTTCGTCAGCGTATGTGAAGCTGACAAGTGAATAAAGGATTAAATTTCTTTAAACACAGAACATGTTGATATTTCTTTTTTATAAATATTTGTTTGGTTTATATACCTAAACTTTTCACTCATTTGATCAGGAGAATTATACTTAAATGGTTTAAATAAATTATAGAATCTAATTAACATATGTTTCATGTTCTCTATAGTGCGAATAAAAATATCGTTAAATTTTTCTCAAAACTAATGCAATTTCGCATAAAGATCTATGAATGGGCATAATAATATCTGAGATTTTATCACCTTCAGTAGTAAAATCCATAGTAATTCGTTCACATGCGAAAAGTGACCGTCTAAAAGTTTTCCTTTTATATTTGATTTGATATGCAAAATAAACTGCTGAAAAAAATAAATACCTTACCTACCTTTAAATGCCCCATAATTAAATTAGAAAGTTACCTATTGCGAACATAATTAACTTTTCAGTAGTTATGTTCCTCTATGTAGTTAGAGTGTTAAATTATATTAAATTAGTTTTCTAAAATTTGCATTTTGTCCAGCACAAGAGACTGTAGCGGTGGAAAAAAGGCGCTCTTGGTGTTTTTCATTTTGAGAAAATCGCCAAAACTGAGATTTTATATGCATTGAGGGAAAGGGTGCGAATGTGTTGATGATGACTCCCTTTTATAAATACACACATTTCATACAATTTATGCTACACAGGGCACAATTTATGCAAATTTACTCAACTAACAATGTGCAAAAGTGAGAAATTTTAAATCGCATCACGAATATTCGCATTTGATCTGGCTTTTTGGGGGTAAAGGACGAGGGGTTTTGCGACACAAAGTCTCCCTGACAAAACCAAATTTGATCTTTGTTTCATGAATTATTATATCGAAAATACGGGCATGCATTTCCCAATTCAAAATGCGAAATGAGCAAAATGCGCTGTAATTAAAAATTCTTTCATTATATGGTTAGGACTATGCCTTTTCCCTCAAAATATGTCAGCCTGATTTTCAATTTGTTTCCCATCAAACTCACGATGCCCCATTGATAGTTTGGGGCGGGTTATGGGGGTTGGAAAAAGTGAGGTGAAAATTTAATGATGTAATGAAACAATTTCCATTTGCATTTCCCGCAGCCAGAAAATCCAAGTTAATTCTTTTGGGTCTATTTTCAAGTCATTAAGTGTATATAAACTACACCATTTGAACACGAGGAAATTACCACCTACATCCCCATCTCGCCTTGCGTAATGGGTGAAAATTTTAACTTTTTACTTTCACGAACAAGGGGCGCCGCCCAGAAAAACACTGTGGATGCCACAATTATTCTCTTCTGGCCATGCTTGGGGTATTAATCCGTAAATAAATTAAAGTAATAAAATGCTGTTCCCAAAAAGTGGTTGGTGCACTTGAAAAACACTTCATGCATACAAACTGATATTTTAAGCGAGAGTTGGGGCTTCAAGGGAGAGAGCGAGGGACCAGCGGGGACTCTTGAGGATCAAAAGTTTGAGATTGAGGGTCAAAAAGGACTCAGCTTTCTAGCCAATGTATGCTCTATCGTACCATCACGGTCCTCCTGAGCATTGAATTTCGTGGGGGAAGAGGTTCAAACACTCATAGATTAGCATAGCATATATATGGTAATTGGGAATCTTGCTAGCCATCAGTTGATTAATCAGTTGATTAATTAATGTTGTGATCTAAATTCTGATTAGGCCGAATAGGCTCAACTCTAGCAATCAAGGCAAATTATTATGATTGGAATGCTTATATAATTTTAGCATCTGAAGAAAAAAACTAATCGAAATAGGAATTGGTCCTATACTGCGACCTCGATCCCTATAGCTGTGGTTTTGTAGGGTTTGCAACCCGAAACCAAACTACCCTTTTTTCGAAAGAGGGGTGCTTTATTTATGGGCCACTACAAGTGAATAAATTCATCTCGCTAGACAAGTCTCTTTGTCTCAAGGGTTAAAAGGGGTCTACTGTCCCGGGACGAGACTCTAGGCGTCCTCAGTATCCCGTGCCAAAAGGGACACGCGCCAGTGGTGACTATTCCGATCCGGGCTGATTTGTCAGTGCCCTTGCATGGGATATTATCCCCGACATTGACACCTGAAGGTCACCTGACCAGGGGATGGCACGTCCCGTTGTGGGAAAATTTATGCATATTTTTTTTTTACTCAAACCACCTCTATAGGGTCAGTGATTGTTTACAGTAGAACGTAAATTCCATTTATTTTAATTCGCACTCCGACACAAATTTAAATATAGTGTTACAATGCAATATAAAATAATAAAAATGCAACTGTGAGGAATATGTAAATTTGTGTGTTGGGTGAGTGTGCACGATGGAAAAATGCGTGCGTGGAAAGTACGCCCGGTAAGAGTTATACAATAAATTTATCAGAAGAGTGAAAAAAATCAATGGGTAAAAGTATTAAATTTAAATAAAATCAAATAATATTGCAGCGACAGAGGCTTTTATTGAGTGGAGAGGCAAAATTGATTAATTACTTCGAAGTAATTGCACACAGCATACAATCTCTCGGCCAATTGTTGTAATGGAGGTAGTTGTATGTCCTCCGAAGCAAGCTGGCGTCAGGGGGTTTCCGGGGGTGTGAGTTCCTGATGGCCAGAATGGTCCATAATGCTTTTCATCCGCGGGACTCGGTGGTGTGGAATTAAGACCACTTCATCCATCAACTCCAACCATCAAATCAGCCCGAGCAAGAACTTTTAAGCGTAGGACCATCAGAGGGATGGCTGGGCCACCCTCGAAGAGCGTGTTTGTCCAGTGTGAGATGAACAAGCAAGTGGGTGGTTTAGAGACCAACAAGTAATTTATTTAGCCACGTCCGCCATTTTCCTAAACCCCTTTAATTACAGCGAAGGGTGTTGTTTTAATTTCGTATAAACCATCAAGGATGGAGGGTTTGAGAATTTCACTCCTGGCTCATCTCCTTTCGCCCATCCACCCTCATCATCTTCCCCGTTCCCCTCGACATTCCGGCACAACATGCCGGACCGGAGGGTCGGAGGTATTAGAGATGAGGAGTCTGGGGGATGCTCCTAAAACCCTTACATAGATCGTCTACTCGAGCAGAGGAAAATCCCCCGAAAATTTTCATGTAGAAAATAATGGGCGAAACTTATTATGCATGCGGGCCAACACCTACACATCTATACTTTGGTATGTTTCCTCCTCTCCCAAAAGCCATCAACCATCAACTTACATACAAATACACTCAAGCTAGGGGTTGAGATGCGTCCCTTGGTGAGGGTGCGATTTGCAGCTGTGGAAAACTATGGGTGAAATTTTCACGGCGTCGACGAGTAAGAAGAACCACTGAGGCGAGGTGGGATGGACTGAGAAAAAGAGTTGCTTTTGCCGTATATACTGGAACTTTTTACTAGTAGTTGATTAGGAATTTACAGTTTTTGCGATGAATTTATGAGTTAAGACTCGTAGAAATTAATAATTTTCATATAAGTTGGATTTTGGCATTCTAAAATTCATTAAATTTGTCAAATTTTGTTGCTTCTAATGAATTTATCAGAAGAAAATTTTCAAAGTTTAAGATCACAAAATCAAAAAATATTTTTTTCTTTATTAATTTTTAGAAATTTCAATCTTTTTTATCATGAAAAAGTTACTTTTATCATAAAAATGATTTCTCTTCATTCAATACTGTTCATCATAAGAATCACTGAAGGTGTAGACTCTTGATGCCTATTCAACTCCATTTAATCGAATTTTCAGTGGCCACACAGTGCGTCTCCTGGGTTCCATTCAATTCAGTTTACCTGACACTGTTTTTTCGCTAAAGTCAAACAGAGTTGTTGATAAATGAATTTTTCCCAAAGTCTCCTCGCTTGAACTTTTCACCCGCAATCCCACTTCTGGTCAATTTCGAGGCGGATCCTCCGGAGGCAAAAAAGGTCTAAATACATCCGCAAACTTCTGCCCAGAGATTGGGTCAATTTGATATTGAATTATTATTCAAATTTTATACCCATCGTCTTTTGGGTCTCGCAGATGAAAATATGTATGGTTCATGGTTGATTTTGATTAGGAATATAATTAATTTATCATTTGTCTTGTGGTTGGACATCCCCGAAATCCCCGGCATTGCTTTTAGATGGTGGTGAGAAAAGTTGTGAGGAAAACAAATACCGCTCGGCATCCATTTATTTATGAAAATTTATAAAATAATCTCATTTTCCACGTTACACCCCCCACCACTGCAAAGTCCATTCTCCCTCGAAGTGATTAATCAAACCGATGGGTCAGCCCGAAGGATCTTTGTTCAAGGGAAATTTTATACCAAAACCATCACTTCTCACACTTTTCTCGCCATTTTCTCCGCACCAACCCCTTTGGCCGGGGAAATGATTCTGACGCTCTGGATGGCCATCGTGGCATTTTAGCGACAATGTCAAATCACTGGGATTTTGGCTTTTAAAGC
Source organism: Phlebotomus perniciosus (assembly GCA_918844115.2). NCBI lineage: Eukaryota > Metazoa > Arthropoda > Insecta > Diptera > Psychodidae > Phlebotomus > Phlebotomus perniciosus. Next base: position 37,897 of record CAKKOB020000044.1, read on the forward strand.
TATCGATCAAATTGCGTCAATATTAATTAAAATTTAATTATTAACTCACCATGTTTGAGCTGGCAAGAGAGAAAATGATCAAATAGCTTTGTATTAGGGACTCGTATTTTTCCACTCATCCCCACACGCTCCTCCGAGATACCCCGATAATCAGACAAGGGATAAAACCCTTTTCTCAGGATCACACACAAAAAGATATATGAAACTGGTTTCGGTGGGAGATAAAGGATGTAAAGGACCAAATGACCGTTGTTGAGCTCCTTTCAACCTCTATTTATCATCTTGGCTTCGTCTACCCTCTAAGAACCATTCGTATAACCCTTTTATTTCAAATTCACCCTTCAGGTTAACACACGTCCGTGAGACTTTTTTCTCCACTCAATTTTTTGTATCTATTTCTGGTTCTATGATTTTGGTATTTATATAAATTTTCAACGAATAATAAATTTATATCTAAATCGAATTGTATTCAAAGCAATAGCCTCGGGGTTTGTGTCTATCTAATGGATAAACTATTAAATTTTTATATATTCTAAAAAAAAAACACCGCTGCTCTTATACTCAACATGAGAATCATTTTTGCATCACTTGTATACAAAAAGAGCATCTAAATGACATTCATCAATCACATTTAGATTCGATGTCAGGTAAATTTTGGGAAATCGAAAAGGTATGTTCGGCTCAAATATGAGGGAGAAAATCTGAAAAATTTTCAGAAAAATTAAATCCGTTATCTCATATATAAAGAGAATGAACTATCGATTTTACTCGTAGAAATTGATGGGAAAATGGGAACACTTATCTTTAGGTGATTATTGATCGACTTAAACTTTAGCAAAAGTCCCGAATAATGAGCAATATTATACGTTATGATTGGGAAACGATGCGTATAGGAATTGTAAATTGCTGATTATTATGTGTGTTCTATATTTTCCCAAAAAATAAACTCCATCATTTTTGACGTAAAAAATGACGGTGAGGTGGTAAAAATGCCACCAGTCTCACACTATGGGGGTGATTTTCACCCATTGCCCTTTAATTTCAAATTCATGAAAATATATTCACATGTGAAAAGTGATGCGGAAATGGTGGAAAAATTATTATTCACATCACAAATCTTTCTCATCATTCATCGCGGTGTCTCTTTGACCTCACACCTCCGTTCACCCGGACTGTCCATCACTGTTGGGTGGCTCAGGCCGAAATGTCATGCAAAGATTTATTTCCAGCGAGTGGTCTGAGAGGGGGGGACGGCAAATGAGAAAAGCCGAAAAGACACTCTTGTTGGGGGGCGGAAAAAAGTCTCCTCTTTGGACGACTACATTTCAGTGAAAGTAAATATTGGACTTGAGCTGAGGGCCGTCTCTTGAATAAACATTTCCTCTACTGAAATATTCTGAATACCAAAATTAATGAATAGCTCTTCTCATTTATTTTCCCATCTCAGTCTCCGCCTGTGACAGTAACTTTTTTGCAGCGACCTGTCTCCTTTTAGGTTATGAGATTTTTTCTATGCTCCCCTCACCTCAGGTGGATGTGGAGCCAGAGAGTGACTAGACTTTTTAATAGCAAGTCCGGGTATTAACATTTCAATCCCATTCCACTAAAATCACCCTCGTGGGATGAATAAGGTTTTCAGTCATGGAGTTGAAACATGAAAAGAGTCTTAAAAATTATATATTTAAGGATGGAATTATGTGCAAAGGGTCCGGTAGCACTTTTTAATTGAGCAGTAATTGCTGCTCGACCCTGAATGATGTGCTCATATCCTTTTCTGTCCGTTCCTCAGCTTCTTTTTTAGCCTCGGGGTATGCCTCTCGCTGAATGGAATGGCTTACGTGGAAGTGGCAAGACAAGGAATTTTTGCGGCATAAAATGAATATTTTAATATTAATTTTTCTCTCAACCCCAACCATTCTCGGTTCTTATATCTCGGTTCAGTTTGGGCCTCAACGGTATGCTATATACATGAGGCAACAGGGGGTTGACAAATGCCGAAATAAAAGGATATTTTATTTTGTTGTTGTTTGGTTTTTGTTCTATTTTCTTGTAATAAACAAATTAACCCTGGTGGTTGTATAAACTTTAAGTCAAAATTGATGATAAAATACATATTTAACCTAAAAACCGGAAAAAATAAGTTTTGGAAACTAAAGATATATTCTATAGACAAAATCTTAGTCTAATTTGGTTTTTATTATAATAAATTTTAAAAAAAGATTTATTTACGAAACATGCACCGATTTCTTTTTCATTTACCAACCCCCTTCGGGCTTTTTTATCGTAACTGAAAGTCAAATGGAGTTTTTGGAATTTTTGCAAGTGAATTTGGCATTCAACAATTCTTTTTCAAGAGGACTTGACCAGCTTTCACAATTTGGAAATATGTAAATTTTTTTCTGTGACCATATTTCTATGCAGGAAAAATTGGTGGGTGATTGAAAGCCATAGACAATGATCGTGGGAGATCCCTTTAGAGTTGCTTTACCATTTGGAAGATGAAACTATCGATGGGGAGTTGGCTCGATAGTTGGTGAAAATTAAAGTGCATCGGGCGAGATGTGCATTTGTTCATAGAGGATGCAGCTGGGGCGGATGGGCGTTCAGTGGGTGTGAGCCTCTATATCCGGGTATTGATTCACCCTTTTCAAGTCGATTGGATGTCACAAACAGGCTCCCAGGGTGGATGGATGGCATTTTGTGCACAAAAACGTGCACGATAACCCCACCATCATTCCACTGGGTTCCCCACTCCCCTTGAGGGGCGCCGCGTACACCTATTTTCCATCAGTCTGTCTGTTTTTGGGCTCTCTGGGATGCAATTGCATCGGAGTGCGCCTCTTTTTGCATTTTCCCATTTTATAAATCTCCATCCCGCACATCCGAACGTCCCTCGGCAGCCCCAAGAACCCATGGCGCACATTTTATATCTCACATCCTCGTCCCGTAGCCCCACTGCAGGAGCACTATCCACCACACACTGCATTTGTGCGTTATGTGCAACTTGCATTTTTGGTGCATTTGCATTTTGCAGCATATATGCGTTTTAAGCACGACTATCCCATTCGCTAGAATACATACTGGAGTCATATAGATTTATATCCAAACACCAGCTCAGCCGAAATACAGAATGGAAAATAGGGTCGTTTTTTCTTCGCCTTGACATCCCCTTTTTGACAATTTCTCTGATTCTGAGGGAGTTCCTATCGTTCAGTTGTACGAATGCAATTCTATAAGAGCTAAAATATAAAAATGTCCTAAAGTTTAAAATACAATAAACTCTCTTTATATTATCTGGAGAATTGCTTTTAGTATCTACTAAAAAACTAATGGCAATTTGGTTATCAAAAGCCATCCACTTTTAGAAGTTATACAACCCTCTGAATATTTGTAGTGTTCAGGCTTGTGCACTAAAAGCTAGATGATGATGGATGAAGACATCATTTTGGGTGGATTTTGTGGTGCCCAGAGAAGGAATTCCCATCTAAAATAGATTATTTGCCAACGTTCACAGGAAGCGACTCTGAGTTCGTCGATCTATTATGTACAATGCTCCATATAGGACTCCAACAGGGCTCAGACGATACACCAGAATGATGCGTTCTCTTCAATTCCAAAGCCAAATATTTTATAAAATGGGCACATCTCTCTCGGAAATTGTGTGCGAGCCATCGAGAGTGTTTTAATGCGAGTGCACCCTACTTTATCGACCCGTTCACCGCCTCACAGCACACCCTCCTGCAAAATTCCACCCTTTTCGTCCGAGAATGTGTTTTTACTCATAGAGACTCCGTCCAACCCCATCTAATTTGTCGTCCTTCTTCTACTGATGCCCTTCCTAGGCGCCTGGCATTCAGGCTGTCTCTCTTTGTGAGCTATCACCATAGGGTGATGTTGTGCTCAATGCGATGGTAAGAGGGTGATTTTTTATGAGAATGTGTTAGTGAAGCTAAATAAAATTTTCCCTCCCAAGAAGAAGAAGTACCCTAACCACTACTAGATGTCACTCCATGAATGATTCTTATTGGGATTTGTAAAGCATGCGATAATCTCATTGGAAACAATATGTATAAATGTAACATTCACCAGATAACAGATATTTTAACATATATGACAAAAACAGAAATGCTATACTTACTTCAGAAATAAGATTGCACGATTCTCGAGTGAAAGAAATATATTTGAACATTTTTCTCTGAGATTTGAAAGTCCATGAATATTATGATGATTTATGTATAGGAGGAAATTGTACTGTGGGTTACACACTTATTCTATTCAATCAGAAAATATTAAATGTTATGTTTAGATCAGAATTCGAGCAAAACTGAGTTTAGAGGAATTTAAAATATTCATCAAAAAGAGGTAAATTCGATTCTAAAGAACCTAAACTTCTCACGAAATTCGCTAACTCAAATTTCGTTTGTACAAAAAATTTAGAGTCAAATTAAATATTAGAAATTTTTTAGGGGTAGGTATAGGGATCACCTCATATGTTAACATGGGCTTATGACACATGGCTTTTTTAAGGACTATATTTTTTGACTTTTTCACCATAAAATTTAAACATTTTATGTAGTGATATATGAGGTTGGTGAGGGATTCATTACCTTAAATAAAATGTGGAATCTCCATTTTCTATTTTAGAACAGTCATACAAAAATTCCCCTTTTAGAGTTTTCAGAGATTTTGAAAATTTTGTGGAGTTTTTAAGAGACTTGGATAAATTAGGGTGGCGTATTGACTCAAGGAATGTATGTTGGGGAACGGTTTAATGAAAAGTCCTAATTCTAGGATTTTTGAGTTTTGAAGAACCACTATCTTAAGACCACAAGTTATTAAGCGAGATTTCGGTTCTTCAAAACTCAAAGAATCCAGAACTGACTTTTCAATAACCGTTTCCCAAATATGCAGCAATTTACGAGAATTTAAGATTCTCGTAAGAAGAAAACTCATAAGAAAAATTCTGGTAAAATTGTATGAGATTTTTTCATTTCTTTCATCAAATCGATCACATCGAACAAACAAATTAAAAACCTATAAAATTAGTATTGACCTTTTTTGGAAATATTTCCAATGCACTTTGTTTTTTTTAGACATGAATAACCTATTCGTCAGATATTTTTTGTTAAATTTTTTAAGATCTTTGACAGTGTTTTTCTAGGCTTTATTATAGAAGGTGCTAGGATATTAAGTAAAATTAATGAGAAAAAAACTCTTCTAAGTTTCTGAAGAATGTGGAAGTGTGAAAAGTAGTGTACACCTCTCTGTTGTTAATATGTACATATCCCTCCTTAATTAAAATACAACAATTAAAATATTGGAAAAATAAATTTCTCTATGGGTTGAATTATTAGTCATACCCGACCTTGGTATACCTATCTTAAAATATAATCATTTAACTTAATTTTCCATTTCGCTAGCTCTTCAAAGATGTTAAGAATATCGTCCTTATGATGAATAAAAAAAATTATAATTTTAAACATTATTTCATTGACTTTTCCATTTTAAAATATTGATATGATAAATTACTAGCCTTGTAAGAACAATTAAAAAAAACACATATAAAATGAAATAATTTTCTGATACCGATTGTGATGTATACAATGATATTACATCTTTTGAAGCCTTTATCCTATCAATACTTGTCCTTTAAAGTCTAATCATCGACTTCAGGTTCAACATCCTTTTCTCTTGCTACAATGCCACTCTCTGACGCACTCACCGATTTCTCCATGAGGATGGGTTGTGGTGCCTTCCTTGGTGATTGCAACATAGAAACACGCAGTATACTGAGAAGTGCGAAATGGCTCGAGAGCATAATATATAATGAGTATAATGCGTTACTGTCACTTGGCACAGCCAATATCTCTCGCTTCATTAGCTCTGTGCAAATTAATAATCCCATGCGAACAGAGAAGGGTGGAAAATCCCTTTGATGTTCACTTAAGAGAGTGTCGAAGAATGCTCAAGTTATTTCCGAAGCACACCGTCAGGGTGTGGCGGAAGAAATGTAAAAACGAGTGACCACTTTGACCCAGCAATATAGGTGTCAGCAGGAAAGGAGATTAGATTACATTTTTGGAGGTTTTGCGGGGGTGAAAAATCAAGTCTATCCAATTCAAACACCCTCGAGCGATACAATCTGTTGGCATTTTTACGAGGATGACACACATTTACCTCACACCCGCATGGCGTTATATAGGGAAATAACTCCCCAATACTCACCAATAAATGACTGTGACACTCTCTCAATCAACATAATTCAAAGTGTTACAATTTAAAATCGATTTCCTTTTGCACATTTTCACGCTCTCCCCATTCTAATTTATTGTCCATCATATCTAAATATAGTGGCCACAGGGGTGACCATTTGACCCTCCATATCAGTCTTCCTCAGCATATCTCTTGGTCATACCAAACAAAGACAATTTTCACATTCGATCGATCACCCTTGGCCACGAGCCTAAGCACCAGAACATGGGGCGGATGACCCCACGCGGAAATAAAATTGGAAAACATTATTATTTGGGTAATTGTGTCAAAAAATATATTTCTCCATCCGTGTTTAAGTGCTTGGGGTGTGCTGTAGATTTTTCCGGCAGGAATTTCACGTGAAGTGGTAAATATGTTGCTTGTGTGAGCATAAAAAGCCCTGTGACATCCGCAGAAAAGTACCTCGCATAATAAAAGAGCAAGAAAGTTTTCTAATCAAATTTCCTCACATTGCCTTCATCATGAGACACTTGATGTATTTATAAACTGTTTATTGTATGACGCTGATACTTTAGATATCTTTAATGGCATTTCTTTTGATGAGGGATGTTTCTGGAACACATGTACGAGACTTTGTTCATCTGGAGATATTAGGGTTTCAGTTTGCAGTGAAAGATTAGGGAAAATTTCATTAAAACTACCCGACAAATTTAGTTATAGAATTGTTTAATAAATTCAGCATTATTCTGAGAAATTTTAATATTTTTTTGTTTATTGCTATAATTTGTTATGATTTTATAGTATCCTGATCTCTCATAAGATTTAATATATTCCAATAAAATGAAGACGCCAATATAAAGGTCAGTTAATAAAAATTATTTGTCAATAGGAATTTCAAGTAATTTCAAGTTGAGAAAATTAAATTTCCTAATTTTTCTAAAAACTTGCAATGCAGAACCCTAAATTTGTGCCCGAAGCTTGTGAGATAGCAAAATTTCGCATGAACATAAATCCACGTACATCATGAGCTGAGATGTGAACAATGCGAAAGAATAAAATTTTTATTTTCTCCCATATCCAATTGTACTTTCATCATGATGGACCAATACTTTTCTCTGCTTTTTTCCTCGTCCTTTATTATTTTGTTTTTCGCCACACCACAAATTCCAGTATAACTTTAGATCTTCTGAAGCATATTGCTTCCAATAAATATTACGAGGTGCCGAGCTGCAATAAGGGTGGCATTGATGTGGGTTTGAATGTAACGTATCGTAAAACATTAAATGCGCCTAAAGCGAAATGATGAAGAAAATTAAGTAGCAGGCAATTCTTTTTAACCACCCTCCAAAAGTGAGATTTCTTGATCTTCCGCGTCGTAAAAGAACGTGTTTAACGTCCAACACTGAGGGTGTGAAGCGGAGGCGCATTATGTGAAATAAATTGGAATGTTTTCGCCTTGGAAAACAACGTGCAGTTTATTTGTTTATTTATTTCACCAACAATCCTCGCGAGGAGACTCTCCCTCTCTGTGTCTTCCTTCCGCTTCTGATGGAGCCACATAGGAAACTCACCGTTAAAATTTTCATTCAATGGCTGGGAAAAGTTTCTTTCGCAATAGCGCCCACAATTTTTCACATAAAACTTGGGGTTGTACCTCGTGCAAATGCACTTTCTTGAGCCATTGCCAAAGTGAAAATGCCTTTTGCTAATGTGAAAATTGCACACGCTTGCAATTAAAATGCACCTCAAAGGCCGCCTTATGTGTGTAATGCACAAAACATCACCCCCAATTATTTAGATAATTTCGCGCCATTACACCACAATCTGCACATTTCTCACACAGCTATTCTTCAGGTGGTGCCTCGAAGGGCCAGAGACATTCGCTATAAGATATATTTGAGCAGCATCAATTATTTAGAAAATTTTCACATTTTTCTAGGAGAAGTTTTAACAAAAGTTCTAAGAATCTCCAACAGTGAATTTCAAGGAATATTTCTGTAAATTTTAAATAAACTTATATTATAGAATTATTCATAATATCTTACAAAAGTATTGTAAAAATTTTGAAAAATTTTCTGGACTTTTTAGAGAGATTTCTAAACGCTTCTCAATATTTGATTTAAAAAAGCATTAAATTGTTTTTTATTATTACCTATTGCATCAATTCTTCTGTCCGCTCCTGTACCTTTTCTAACCACCCAGTACAAGTTTCCCATTTCCGTGACGAGGGAGTTTGTGGGATTTTTTTCTGGTGCTTTGGTTGTTTTGGGTCTGAGAAATAAAGTTGAGCCGACAAGATTGTGTAAGTGGAGATCGATTAAATTTTATTTTAATTCCCTTTTCTTGCATTCTCTCATTTATTGCTAGTGATTTCACTTTATAGCCTCACCACTTTTGCACCCTCACTCACCAGAGAGAACCTCAATTGAGGGTATGGCAAGCACTTAAGTAGATTCTCTTGTTGGCAAGAAGAGAGTCCTGCTGTGAAAAAAGTCGTAAAAAGGAAAATGAATCTTGAGAGAGTGGCTTTTCCCAGGATTTCCCACAGCGAAAGGTCTCTTGAGGTGATTTTCTTTTCACCCACAAGTGTTGTGCGTTTCGTGGGGAAAATTATTAATCGATATAGCTTTCAATATTTGCTTTCCACGTGCCTGTGTCAATATTTCCATTACGACAAATAACTTTCGTCGGCGAAACGGAACATATGGCGTTCGACCCATATCTAATTCTCTTATCACATATCGTGGTGAGTGTTCTCCTCAAAATGCTCAAGGGGGTGGCGACAGGCGGCATTGGAGCAGCTTATGGTCGCTATAAGAGTGGAGTGGAGGAGAATTGTGAGATATAATCACTTAAGTATGAATACTAAATATTACCAGCGGAAAGTGCACATGGAGGTACTACAGGCGATGATAAAATTAATATCTTGCCCTCATAAAAAAAACGCGTCTGCCTTAATAAAATTTATTTATTGAAGCAAAACACTCTGCATACGTCAAGGGTACGAAAGTGGGGCTCAAAATCTTTGTTTGCCTTTCGATAATGTTATCAATACAGTTTGTCAAATGTGTCGAGTGGGTGGCAAAGAATGAATAAGTTGTGTGCGAAAGGTGACTTATTCTCACGAGTCACGTTGCGATTTTAATTAAAACAGCAAGTTTACTTTATCAGTTTAGTTTTCAAATTTTCAAAATCAAATTCAACGTTTAACTTTTCCCCTGTATGTCACAACGGCAATTGCTCTATTTCAATGGACAACTCAAGGGAGAAATCACTAAGAATTTTTAATCCCATGAAAAGCAATTTACCACCCTGCAAGCATGTAATCGCCTTTGGCAATTAGTTTGTGTCCATCCTAAGCTTTTTAATGACAAGTTTACGTTTTACATTTGGCCTGATGCAATTCAACCCCGCTTCACCCCTTTCAATGTCCTGTGGTGCCTCGCTGAGCCTCAACAATTTAATTGAACTTAAAATACATTGGAATCAATGCGGGGGAAATTTTGGGGAATTTTGTGTTGATGTCGTCGGTGGATTTCCCAATCAGACTCAAGAGATACGAGTGGCCTTTATTGGTGTTTGTCTTGAACCGATCAACTTGGCACTTTTATTGGCTTTTTCTTGTCCTACAACTAATTGGGCACCAATTTGGTGTTTCTCACACATCTTCTTTGGATATTTGTTTGTTCTCAGTTTGATAGATCTCTCTCTCCAATCTCCACCAGAAAGCTTGAAGTTAATTAAGCTCACTCCATCCATCTTTCCTCTCCCCATTGATTGAGGAGGTAAAAATTCCAAACATTGATCCAAGAGTAGAAAAGTTAATGCATATAGAGTTTAATGAAGTGGTATTAGAAGTTTTCCAGTCTGGAGTGAAAAGAAGAGGAAATCCATTCATCCAAGTTGCTATTAGAAAGTTTATTCTCAGCATTTAAAAGTTCGAATGAGAACAGCAATCGAAAGTTCGATACATTATGAAAATGTGGGGATATTTGAATTTTACTCCTGACGAAAGACTTTTAGGAGTGCATAAGGTGAAATCGAGGGGTGAATAACCTAAAAATTACTTATCTGAATTAGTTTTTTTTCAGAAACTTGTCGTATAGTGTATAGATGGAAAAGTTTTGAATTGAATTCAAAACAAGGAAATTACACAAAAAAGGTTTAGATTTTTATGACAGCCCTATAAGATTGAATGGTTACATAGGGCTATAGAGGACCGTTTTCTGATTTACTCCACCATACATCATAACTTAATAGCGCTTCAAATAGAGATGAAAAAGTCTTAAAAGTTCAAAAGTGTGAAATTTGAAATTTGCGTGTGGCACAATGAGATGTCCTATAACTTGAGACTTCACCCGATATACATAAATTAAATACTCATACCAAATTTCATCCTGATCGTATCAGAGGTTTAATAAATAAATCACACATTTTATTTAATTTGGAGATGTTCATTTTTGGACTCTTGAGGTCATAGCCGTGTCTAGATATGAAGGTTTGAACGTGACTGGACTTACTTTATATCATTAAGATCTCCTAAAGCGTCTTATTTTTTACTTATTAACCCCTTTCTGGGAACTGCATCATTGAAACTCTTTCGTTATTGCTTTTCCAGTTCTCTAATACCTCTTTGAAGTTGCTTTCTGCATCTACAAAAACAATTATTTAGCTTGGGGACTTCTGGTTTTGCTTTTATTGCAAAGCAAGTGATTTAAAACATCAATCCCATGAATTTGTGTATTTGTCACACTTTCTTACCCGAAGGAGCGATGGTCATCTCATGATTTTAATCCAACACTGATTTAAGACTGACCATTCGTTACACTTTTAAGCTGGAAAATGGGTGGATTTTGGGCATTTGAAATTACTTCTTATTGGGCAACTTGTTTGAATCTTGCCAGAAGAGAGTTAATCCGCGGAAATAATTGAAATTAGAAGCTACCACTCTAAAGGGAGAATTAACAATCTTCTGTATAATGGGATCTTCCTTACGTAAAATTTATTTTTATTTAGTCTAGGTCTAGGCGAGGTTTTCCGCATTATTCCACTGACTCGCAATGTGTAAAGTCTTAGCATCCTTAATAATAGTTGCATCACTTCGAGAGGGGGATAAATTCTCGCTTGACCGCATTGAATCAACGACCAACTTTAAGGTACACAACTCGCCATGGACTTTAGCCTCGGTCCACAAGTTTGCAAAATATATTTAATCGATTTCATGCTGTATAGGCAATTGGTATAACTTGTAAGACTTCTCGTAGTCAAAATTGCAGGTCTACTGAGCGGTATACAAGCGCCATCCAATTCCATAACAGCACTACATCATGTGGCGATTTGTGGCCTGCCTCCATCCACTGCTTATTTAGAAAACTTTCCCAAGAGATTGTAACTTTGCCAAGTTTTCACAACTCCACCCTTAAAGCCCTTGGGCAGGGGCTGCAGGAGCAAGTTGGCCGCCCGCATTAATTCACTCCATCGCACTTGACCATCACCAATAAATCACAGGGGCAATATGATAAATTCACCCACCGAGTGCATGAGAGATGAAAGTGCAGCTGGGATGAAATTATTAGTGAGAAAAAAGTATACAAAAATAAAAAAAATCACCCAGGGGATTTACATAAAAATATCACTGCAAGAGTTCGGCAATTGCTCATGATTGCACTATGAACATATTTGCACTGCTATATATTTTATTAAATTCATTTATCGAAAATCAAAATGGAAAGACTTTTGCAACATTATATTGTACGAAATATTAGAACGCAGATTTTAATATGCTGGATGTGCGAAATTTTGGGATATATATTTAACTTGAAGATTGTATGTTAGCCCTTTCAAGACCAATAGGTCTTGTATGACCCAAAGAGAACGTAATTTTTTTCGACATTTAGGTTATGCTAATGATTGCTAGAAAAAAAAACCAATAATAGAATAAATTTGTGGAGTTTTGCAAACAAAAGATAGACATTTTTTGCAATCGACTCTTGAGGTAAAAATCAGCATCAGAATAAGTAGCTCTTCTTTATTTTCGCGATAGAAAATAAAATTGATGAGATAGATGAGATATGAAAGCTCAAGTGTTGAGGAGCTTTAAAAGAGTTAAAGCATTAAACGAATTTAAAAGGGGTAAAAAAGTATTTTTGAATATTTTGCAAATATTATGTATTTGAAAAGATTCTTAAATAACACGTAATACTTTTTCGTATCAAAATACATATTTTTATATTACAAAGTGCTTAAATAATTTTTGGCCGGATCTGTATTAGATATTCACGATATTCATCATGAAAATATTCGATTGTTTAAGATGATTTAATATAAATGTTTACTGTAATTTTCCTTATTCACGTGTTTTGAGATTCCAAAATCTCCTTAGAAGTTTACTAAAAACCTTGACATTTTTTTTTATTTTTAATCAATTTTTGTCCCCCCTTCTTACTGAAAATATTTCATCAACTTTTGTAAGAAATTCCAAACATTGAGGCCATTGAGGTAAAATTATTTTGCCTTTCAATCGATTTTTTACCTTCTTATGTCTTCTCTGCATGACATTTGCCTTGTTTCAAAAATTCCCACAAATATTTCTCTCATGACGAGTGAATAAACGTTTCGTCTTAATTTCTTCCTCTCACACTCATCTCTTCGATGGGTTTGTCTCCCTCGGATCTGGCCAAGTGACTCCTAACGGCATCCAGGAAAGTCTGTTGGACGCCCAAACGAGTGTATGAAGGAGTTTGTGTAAGAGAGCCACAAGATCGACGTTGAAAGCCTTTTATATAGCAATATAGAGTGATGAGAGGGAAAAATGTATAAAAGCGAGTTTTTGTGCGAAAGGTCGATGATTAGGAGCATTTCTCTCATTTCATTGTTCGCCTTGGTGGGATGTGGAATAAATTTCGGCATAATATTTAAATTTCTTAAAGATGTTTGAAGTGAATTTTCCAGAAGAATTTCATAGTGTTACAGTGAAAATTTCTTATCTATTTGCAGTAAATACACCTTCGTACTCATCATAGGCCTCAACTATCTGGACACAGTCTTAGAATTGTGAGTAACAATGCATGATAATTACTGTCTCTTTTCCCTTCTGGCGCGATAATCAATTTTCAACATCAAGATAGTGTGCTTCAATAATGAAATATTGCATTTATAATACTTCTTGTGGCCTTCTGTAGTCCACAACGAAAAAAATAGCCGTGTTGCGTGCAGAGACAAATGTAGAATCATATGAGATTATATTCCAGGGAAAAGAATTAAGCCAATTCCAGTGTCCGTGCCATGGTTATAAGCAACAAACAATAATGCCTTGTCTACAATTATCTGCATATTAATTCCTACAGTGTATCCATTTTCTCGCCCTCTTCATCTTCCTCACCCGCGATGGCATGAAAGCCCCTCCAACCCACCAGCCACAAAAAAGGTGCCCCAATGGTGCACAAACAAAGAGCATTCGTGGCGTCGGCGACACTATACTTTTCTTATCACCATCTAATCTCTTCCCTCGTGATATTGATTTCACGCTGGCCACCCTCTGCCGCCTTTCCTCGCTGCACACTCAACATTTCCACCTCTGGCAGAGGGAAATGTTATTAGAAAATATTCCTGAATGCATTAATGTTTTATCATTGCGGCACATGGAGGAAAAATATCAGAAATTACTCGCGACATGACAACTTTGCTCAGTATCGCAAGAGTGGGAGGTGTGCTCAATATTTTCAATTGACGCCCAAGGCTTTCGCTCTGATCACGCTTTTCAGTGTGACTTTCACGCTTCCAGGGATGGGGGGGGGGGGAATGTTTAAAAATTCATGACAATATGCAGTAAATTGCCTGGCAATTTAATATTGAGTATCGAAATCAGAAAAATTTTAAGACGTTAAGAGATCTAAAATCAATTGCTACCTATGTATAATGTTTTGAGGCTTACTCTTGGTGGAAATAAAATAATCTAATATATAGTCTTATTTCAAGGGGAGAACAAGTCCCTCGCAACTATTGACATTTTCTGATTTCATTGATTTTACATATTTTTTATTTTTGCCAAATTGCTCATAGAAATTTTCTTTTTATCCAGATTTTAAGAATGCTTGTCAAAAAGAAGATTTTAAACTGGACTATTTAAATTTGTTAAGTATAGCGATTTTCAAAATTATCGATTTAAATCGATTCTGAACCGATTTGGATCTTATTTTGAACTATTGAGAATTCTGAGCGTTCTCACGAATAAAACTCAGAAAACGTAAGTTTTATAAGCATTTGACCTCAAAAAATCTTTTGTATTACTGAAAACGAATGAAGTCGATGAGATTTACAATTATTATATACTAATTTTTGTACAACAAGACTGTACTCCATTTAGACTAACAAATACCCTTTGATTAAATGTAAAATCGCTCGCTATTGCCTTTGGTCATGTGCATTCGTGTATCTCTGATGACCCTGATGACGAATCGTCTAAGAAGGGTAACTCCTGCTTTTATGGCCGTAGAAAATCGTACAAAAGCCATATCAGCAGGAGGGCGAATTTGATGTTTGAGAAGTTAAAGAAAAAGGGTTACAACAGTTGAGGAAGGAAAATTCTCCCATCATTTGAATTGTAATATCCCTAAAATTTATCCCCTGTGTCCACATCGCATTCAAGACATCTCGAAAATTGCACATCATCCCTCGCCAATTCACTATCAATCAAATTTCTCGTGAATTCGATTTTCTCAGGGTGAACCCTTCGTTGGACACCCATGAAGAAATCAGCCCCCTCCTCACAAGTTTTAATTAATCGGAGTGAAGGAGCAAAAGAGGAAGAAATGGTTGTAATTGATGGGTGGAGAGTTGAGAAATTGTCTTTTGGTTGTGTATGAATTTGGAACAAAATTGACGCGAATGTTTTCACCCCACGCATGTCACCACCCTTTTCGGAACTCATTAATACGCATAAGTCATTAAGCGCCTGGGACAATTATGGCGCGAAGAGTCGCCCTCCGGTGGGGTGATGAAGACAAATCTCCACCCTGATGAGCACACCCGCTTGACGGACAGTCTTTGGAGACTCGGGACATTTTGGCACACGTGGGAGGATCGCGAGGGCACGGTATCTTGACCCCTGACCGCTAAGGTGCTCCCCGTGCCGCGTGATGGCTCCCCCGGGGGGTGGCCCACAATTTTTTTTCCGCGTCGGACGATTTACATACGAGCACGAAACAGAAAAGAGGACTCCCTAAGGATATAGCCACACCTTAGACGTTTCGCTCGTGCACACTTCACACATTCACCCAGGTGAACGGCTGAAGATGGGCAGGTGGGGTGGGGGGTGGTAGGAGTTAGGCAGACTTTGTACTTTTGATACCGGTTAGATATATTCTTTTTTATTATTATTATTTTCCATACGACGAGTGACTTTATGTGAGAGCGCCGCACCTTTTGCATGTCCACGTCGCGGTAATTCCTCTTCTCTCACTCACACTCCGTCAAAGATATATATACACTTTTTTTAATGTCACGAAATTTAATTTGTATTCTTAATTTCCTAAGGGATGCATAAAGCCAACCTCTGTTTCGCCTACATTTCTCATGTCCATTTATCGCCACTGAGAAATATGACCAAGTGGAGGGGCTCAAAGGGGTGTCTCTCACCACCTAAGGACTTTCATGGCAATAATTAATATTACCACAAACTCACAATCATCATCATTATTTTTAGCTAATCAATTTCACTTTTGTCACCATTACGAATTTTTTTTCGACTATGGCAGCCAAAACTAATCGACTCTCAAGAGAATTGCCCTCTTTTCATCGCCATTTATGAAGGATTTATTGAATTTTGACATAAATCACTGAGAATTTTTCCATCAACTCTACAACATTGCTATTAGTTAGTGCGGAAAAGTGATTCTAGCGGCTAATATCTTGAGCAAAAAATATGTCAGTGGTAGTAAAAAATAATTTTCAATTTAGTAGTTCAGTAAAATATTTGTTCAATTTTTCAGTGAAAAGATTTTTATATCCTAATAAATTCAGAAATGACATGAAATTTTCCAGCAAGTTGAAACTGAAAATTTACCAAAATTCTACTGAGAGTTACTTTTGAGTCATTAAACAGTTTGGTTAAATTTATTTTTAAAAAGCAGATTTAAAAAATAAAATTAATATCTTCAATTTAAGAGAACATTATAAGAAGAATTGATTATTTTTTTTATTGCTTTTATTTTAATAATTTATTAGATATTTTCGGTATTTTATAACTCGGAAAGTCACTGAAAAATTTTAATTTTAGGGAATTGTATTACCTTTTCCATGCAAAGCCATTCAAGTCAATTAAAATGCATCATCGTGCCTTTCCCTAAACTTGCCTGAGGATATTTCGAGGGTGGTTTGGTTGGTCGAGGTTGACTGTTTGCCCTCAGTGAGACATTCTCCTTATCTGTCCGAAATTATAAAGCCAGTAGCGCCATTAAAATCATATCTGATGAGAAATGTTGATTGCTGTCCGGAATTGCTCTGGAGTGGCTTTTGCAAGACGTGTCCATCTCATCTTTTGTTGGTGTATTCATCTGGGATTAGAAGCGTCTTACAATTTTCAATACATTCTAAACCCTCCGACGTCCACTTTCGTCACATTGTGAAGTGTATGGGGTGAAGGGGTTATTTTAGGTGACTACGAGGGTGTCAATCATTTGAGATAGAAACTCAATTACACATTTTGCCAAAGTGAAAGAGAAAGGTCATCTGTGGAGAATTGAGTGAGGAGCTTTGTTTCTTAGCATACACTTTAAATTTAGTCATCAGTCATCTCCAGATGGTGATGATTGCGGGATTCACTCCTCAAGTCCACCACAGCATGAAACACTTTGGCATTCAAAGGATGAGTCTCAGGAGTGGACAGTGTTGAGAAGAGGTCGCATCCTATAAAGTTTTCGGAGAAAATTGAGCGGCAGAAGGCAGATTATCTTCTGCAGATATGAATTTTCAGACTTTGTACACCTCATTCCATCGTTTTCATTAGGTTCTTTATGAGTACGGAGGTCGGTTCGATTAAATAGCCATAGTACCAATTAGTGAGGGGATCTATTGGTCGCGTCCAGGGATTTCTGCTTCTGACACTTTGCGGTATTAGTTTGTATTGTTTTGTTGCAAATTGATGTGAAAATTAGTGATAGAGTTTTGTGGGATATGGAGGACAACAAATCAATTCTTTGAAAAGAGTTAGACTTTCCACAGAGCAATGCTATAAAGTTGCACTACTTAGAAGATTTTGCTATATGCAAATTCTCTGTGCATTTTCCAAGCTAATTGTCATACAAATGCACCAACTCTGAGTGCTTCTCCATAAAAGTTGAGACTCTATTAAAATACTCTAATACCAGCGTATTCCAAACTTGCCTTAGAATTTAGTATGAGTAAAGGGGTTGGAGGATGAGGGTGGGTTGAATATACTAAAAGGATAATGTCATTAAGAAACACGACTAATAAATGGTAAACAGGTATAAGTTTCATCGTTGGCCATTTGTGGGTGCGTCCCCAACACTGTACACAAAGTTAAGATGATTCTCCACCCAGCATTTAATGTATGAGCTTCCACATGCGAGAACTTGAAACAATAGAAGGTGTTGTAACACGTAAGGTTAACGGGTTCTTATTTTGCATGTTGGAATGGGTTTGAGGGACCGAGAAAGAAGGGTCGCCTCAACGGAATAGTATTCAATTTGATTTTATCTCGGGAATCACTTGAATTTGATACGGTTTGTGTCCTTTTGCCACCAGATAAAGGACACACTCTTCATCGTCTTCAGTGGCTCTCAAAATGTTATATATACCCAGTCAATGCGTTGCAAGATGATGTGATTGGGTTGGCTCTGATTGGCGCCTTTGTTGGGAAGAAAATTACTAGTGAAAACACTCTGGAAGTGAAGCACGCAAAATTCCGCCCAACAATCAGATATGATAATCTTAAGCTACCCCAGAGTCAAGGGTGTTCTGACACAATATAGGACTCTACGTGGCTATATTTAAGAGATACTTTAGTGAAAAGGATTGTCTTTGCTTCATCAGACCATGGGCCAGAGGTGGAGTGGGTGGTTGGAGGATTTCGGGAACAACCATTGAAGATTCATGGGGTTAGTTTAACTATTATTTACATAAGATACAGCCACTCAATGGTGAAATGTAGCAAAAGTGCTTTAGGATTTGAGCATGTGGGGACAATAAATTTTGAACACTATAAGCACTTGATACAATGACGTCAGATTTTCAATGGTCCGCATTGTATCCTTAAGAATTCTCAATCATTCGTGAACGAGGGGTCAACTATCTCATGCAGAAGTAACTTTTCCACCATGTCAGGTGGTTGATTGTAACAATGAGTCTCATATCTTCCACGCAATTTGGGAAAGGCACCACTTAAGAATAAACAAAAGGGTGTCAATTTATCTTATTGACCGTGGAAAGACAGAAAGAGGGGAAATCAATTTGGGAATTTTTATTCGAGTCATATGGTTTGGATTCTTCGGGTACGCACAATCTCAAGAGGGTGGCCTTTTTATTGAGTTAATCATAAAAATCCCTAATTGTATCCTTATGTTTCGCTTCGTTGAACTCTCTTACTCTAAAGGCGTTTGACGACTTCTTATGACTCTCGCATCGGTTAGATTGATGGACAGAACGTTTATAAGATGTTTATTTTATGGTGGGTTGATTCAATTTTGAGGCAAAATTGATATTTAGTTGTCCAGTCACGAGTGAGTAATTTTATGATTAAGTGATTGAAAAGCTAAAAGAAAGAGATCGTTTTATGAATTCAATTTAAATTTCTGTTGGTATTTTTTAGCGTTTCCAACTAAGTAAGTACGATTTTGCTCGCAGAAAGAATTCTTCAGAAGTCCTATCGACTTGAAGTTATAATATCTAATGTTGCCTTTCTTATGCCTCGGTCTACCCTATATATTCGTTACACGTTTGGTAAATTTTAAATACGATAAAATGTCATTTGAAAAACTTTTAAAAATAGTTTTGTGTAACCTTCTAACTAAACCCATAATCCTTATAGGGTTCCTAACAATAAATTGATCTAATAATCTTAAAGCCAAGCTCTTGAGACGACGAGAGTATCTCAAAGTCTAATTTAATCCAGGATATCAATTGAGGTGGGATTATATCTATCAACAATTAATTTATCGATCCGTTCAATGTTTCATTGAGGCAAACACTTCAACAACACACTGATTGTTTTCTCCTTCCACTCTCACTCTTCAATTGGCTTGAGTCACATACCCAATGCTGTAGCAAACTTAATTTGAATCTCTTGCAACAATCTATTGGAGGTAAATTAATTGAAAATCCACCTGCAAGACACCGTTATGTTGGTGGGTTGAATGGAAATAATCCGTGGTGCAATGTTTTAGTTATTGGCACTTTTGCTTCGCGCGATGAGAAAATAAATATTGCGCACACAAGGGTGAAAAGTGACAAAAAATGACTCATCATCAATCCTGTTGGCCCCTCGCGAGGACCACAAACAAATCAATATATTCGGAATATTCCGGGAAGGAATGTAGCGATTGAGGATTGAAATTGGGGTGAAAGCTCGCGGCTGTATAAAAAATTGAAATTGTGAAGTCACCATTCACATGTGTGGAATATATAATGGGGATGGTGTGGAAAAAAAGAGAAGAAAAGGAAAATACCTGACGATTCCAGGGATGAGTGTTTGGATCCGCCTGCAGCGCCAAGCGACGTTTACCTTCGAACGGAATCATGTATCAATGGTGTTCAATGAAATCACAATATTAACACCTGTTGCCCAGCGAATGAACCACAGAGCGCGATAAACAATACAGTGAGGGGTTGTGTTTCGGTGGCGGTTTGAGGTGGTGTCTCTAGCCATCCGATATGGAATATAGACGCATCATTTCTCATCGTCTGAAGTGTGTGGTCGAATTAACGCGCCATACACCAATTGACTTAATTGATTGTCTCGTTGCCGCCATACCTTTACTCGGATGACTTTCACATCGATTCCCGGATTTACATGCCTGCAAGAAACTTATAGAGACAATGTAATAAATTTCATTACCACAGAACTGAAAATTGACCAATTTCGAGACAATTGTCTCCCCGCAGAACAAGCTCCTGAGTCACAAGTGCTCTCCCTCTATTGTTACTTGGACAAAAAAGAAACAAGAAGAGATCCTCTGACCATACCAAGCAAGAAAACACATGCACTGTTTTCCAGGGATTCGACATAAGCCAGATGCTTTTCAATTAAATTTATTTATAATGTAAGCTTCTGGCACAGTGGTGGGCTAATGCTTGTGTCCTCAGATACCAAATGGACATGAACGAGGGAGGATGGTTGGAAAAATCTCGTGGAAATGCCAATTGACGCTCTGGAAAAGATTGTGATGAGGGTCTAGATATTTGGCTGAGAAAACACGCTTTTTGTCTGTCAGACTGAAGAATTTATTAATCCTTTTAAATGCTAATTCAGTTTAATTTGAAAAACCCGTGGATCTCATGGGACATTATTATGGGAGGAATGAGACACTGTGCACAATAGTAAATCGGTAATTTTGGTAAATTAATTGTGTATTGATTTTATAGGAATCAGTTTAAGTAATTATATATTTTTTTTCTCTCGTAAAAGTTTAGTTCTTTACATCCATTGAGTTTTCATATATATACCTGTCTTCCGGCCGGGTTTTAGGCTATTAGGCTATAGGATAACTGTCCCCATCTCCCCTATCTGGTACCCCCCACACAAATTTACCACTTTTTTCGACATTTTCGACTTTTTCACAACTAAGATGAAGTGCTATCGGATAGTGATGTATGGCGGGGTTGATCAGGGTAGGGTCCCCTATAACCTAATGCTATAGGGAATACCCTCCTCCCTTACTGGGGTATGACTCCCATACAAATTCCCATATTTTTCGTATATTTTCGACTTTTTGACTACTAAGATGAAATGTTAGCGAGTCATATAATGTATGATGGGGTTAGTTAGAGTAAGGTACCCTTCAACACTATACTATAGGGGATAGCTTCCTTCGTCTCCAAATTTTTCATACATTTTCGACGACTATTAAGTAAGATGAGGCGCTAGTGGATCATGGTGTATGGTGGAGTTGGTCGTCAGGGTGGGATCCCCTATAATCCTACAATATAGGGGAGTCCGTTTTCACGTTCTTTATCAGGAATCTCATACAAATTTGCGGCATTAACAAGCATTTTTTATAAAAATATCGTAATCGTAATAGGGGAGGGCGATCCAGTTTGGTACACCTTCTACTTTGGTACAACACAATTTTTCATACATTTTTCTTGAACGGAGGCTTACTATCATGATATAATAGAGTTGAGTATAATAGAGTGTTGTACCAAACTAGAAGGTGTACCAAACTGACACGCTTCCCCCTATATAATATTTTTAAAACCTTAATAAATCAGAAAATTGGAGTCGGGATGAAGTTTGGTATGGATATTCAGATGAAAAAATTATTTTTCTTTTACATAATTATAGGTTACGTAATACTTTTACCTAAGTGCCATGATTTTTGAAAGCTAAACAAAATTTGAATTTGGATTTTTATTACATATTAATATAAAAATGACTTGACTGAATCTGGTCTGGACAGATACGCACGTTATATATAGTAAAGTTTTCTGGACTTGTTATCTCCCCCTTGATCTTTTGTCTATTCCCCATTTACAGTTCTGAAACATTTTCACGAGACTGAGAAAAGCTGCTTCGTCGTTGAACATTCTTCTAATTAAGCCACATACAGAGTGTGGAAAATGCATTTTCTTTATTTTCTTTTCTATTTCACATTCTTTCGTGTTATCCACCCATTCGGTCAGTCAGAGTGTGGGTGAAGGCGCACAAGAGGAACTGAAAGACAAAAGGGAATGTCCGGTAGATTCATCCTCAGACCCTCTACTAAGGCCACGCGCATACAGGGGGGTCAATCGCTCTCTAGGAAAATAAATGCTCAGCGTGATTTGGCGGAAAGGGTGGATGGTTTGGCATTTGCATCACCCTTCGGCGTGCATTTCAGCAGCGTCGTTGTTATTAATTAGTGAGTTATGGTGAAGGGTGGGTTTCACTGAAATCCCACGAAATCGTCTATCGCGAAGACTCTGTCCACTTTTAATGAGATTACGAGTGAAAAGAGCAACTGTGTTGTCAAGTTTTCAGCGTCTTTCGTCCGGTAGAGATTAATTTCAATGAAAACTTTTGGGATGTTGAGTTGGGACTCTTTTCTTTTGTTGACGCCATGGATAAAATATTCTTTCGTTTTCTGTGTGACCGCAAGAGATTTCACCAAAGTTTTCCCTTTTCGCGGATTGTCGAACAAAGATAACCAACAGCCTCAAGACGAATGAGGAACAATGGGGGACCCTTCCGCGCACAGAATTCGCCAGACACTAATTAGGAGCTCCGGCGAGAGTGTTATACCATTCTGACCAGACCATGGCAATGATCACGAAAAATGTTGCGGTGTATGTGTGTGAAAAATGCAAAAAAGTGTCCTTCAAAAAATTAACTTAATTAAAATTTCTCCTTCGTTGGGGCGAGATTGTTGCATATAATTGTGCCTCGGACATACATAAAAAATAGACCATGTACAACAGTATCATTTCTATGTGGGAAATGGCTTTCGCTGCTCAAAAATCAATGACACACATTTAACTCATTTGGATTTTTATATATAAAAGTCGGGGATTTTTTTCCTGGCCGCAAGAGTGGGGAGGGGTGGTGGAAAAAACGACTAAAAAGACAAAACTTTTTGAAATAAACGTCTGGCAGTGAGTGTATGCGTGAGAGAGTAGATTGCATGTGTGTAGAGTTATTTTGAATACTTTTCCCGCATTCACAAGGATTTTATTTATTTCGTCAAATTATCTGGTAATGTCAGATGCTAGAAATCATATTTGAAATAATTGAGAGTATAATAATCATGTCTTAGGCGCGATGATTTTCGATGGGCCTCATCCCAACAGTCGCGAAAGCTCCCTCATTCCACCTCAAAGCTCCCGATACGCATACAAATGTGAATCCAATACTTATATGCAAAGTCCACTTTTACAGGCGTTTTCCGGAAAAATTGTCATGTGGCGGGGATGAGACGCATATCGATAGCATACAGTGACAGTGAGGCGCAAAAAAAGTATTCGAAGGCGGAGCGAAAAAGTGTTGATATTGAAAACGCAAGCGCCGCGACGTCCGGACACACCCCCCACCATCGCGAATGTTGAACACCGAACAAGTGTTGGTGAAAAGTTTTGTTGCACGAAAACCAAAAATCATACCCCGAAAACGAGAAAACGGATGGGAAAAAAACGCGCGGCGCCTCCAAACTCGGGGAATCGGGAAAATATATGTCCTATCTATATGTGCGTCCCATGCCTTGTGCAATGGGCACAATGTGATTATATCTAGCGATGTTTCTTGCTGGCGCGCCGCGACGCTCAGTCACGCTGTTCCAGCGTCGTTGTTAATACGCGTAATCGCCGTCCGTCGCGCGCGATGCCATACAACCGGCGTCAAATTTCTTATTTTTTATTATTAATATCAAAATGAGAAAGACGAAAACCAGAAAAAAATCACGTATCCTGTCGTTTGCAAACCGTATAAAGTTCAAATTTGACAAGTAAAAAAAGTATGAAAACTAGAACAAAATCAATCTACACCAGGAAATAGCCATTCACCAAAGTCTAGAAAACAACCAGAAAAAAGTCAAATTCTAAAAAAAAGTCGGAAGATTTTCTTTTTCGAGACATCCAAAAAACACTGGAAAAAGTTTCTTGACAAAATTTCATTGTGGAATTTGAAAAAAAAATCCCTAATTTCGTTCGCTTCCACCTCAGTTCGACTCCCGCAAATTGTTAATTTGTGTACCAAATTCTGTGTGTGTTTCAGTAGGGCGAAAAGGTGTTAAGAAATTTTTCGTTGAACAGTTTGTGCATCGATTGAGTTTTTGCACTTCTCGCCCAGCTTTCCTTTGAGTTGCCATCCTTTTACCAGAGAAATAACAGAATCGTGCGCGTAATACCATCGAGTAACAACACCAAGAAAGAAATAAAAACTCTAATTTTTATAGTAATTGTAATCTTAGATCAAGTAACAAACCGCGTCGACTTACCATCCACTTACGACACGGAGCAATCGAGTCAATATAAGAGCGTCAAATTTCACTTTTAAACCAAACATCTGCAAAATACAAGAAAAAATCCCATAAACACACAAGTTAATTGAGAAAACGTAATAATAGATTTAAATGATTGAGAGATAATAACGGAAAATTGTATAGAATAAGTCACAGAAGTAAAGAGTTTAGTGCAAGAGAATCAAATATATGTCCAAGTAAAAAGAGTGCAATCTAAAAGACAACGAGTTGCTGTTAATTTTTTATATCTTTGAACGAAAGTGCGACCAAAAGCCTACAACCGATGATGGAAATCTCCCAGAATCTGCTCCATGGATACAGACGCTGTGAGCAGCAACCTTCTTAGGTGAATACCCCCTTTACTACCCTCCTTAGTGCTAAGTATTGGGGCAAGGGTTTGGGAACTGAGCTTTATGTGTGTCTTCCGGAAAGTAAGTGGGGATAGTGTCTTATGTATGGTTCTCCCACTATCCTTGCTTTTTGCATCTACCATCAATGTTGGTGTGTGTGTGAGATAGGGCATCAGCAATGAGAAGGGATGAAAGAATAAGATGCGAGGGTGGACAGAATGTTGAAAGGGTTGGGGGAGCGAGTCGACCACTTGGGTAGGGATGTAAGTGAGGAGATATATCTTGCTTGGCCATGTGCGCATGCACGGAGTTTTCCTCACACCCAATGGACATTTCTTGCCCCACGCCGCAGATACACACACACGCGCGCGGGATGATGCTGCAGTAGAGTTGTATGTGTCCAAGCCGACGACGGAGACGACAGCGTCAAGGGTGCCGGGAGGGGGCATAGGCGATAAGGAATGGGGTTGCCGATGGAGGAACGTGTTTTAGTCCTCTGCGCTTCCACACACCGCACACAGTCGCTCCCACCCTGGCCTCAATCTCAAGTCTTCTTCAGTCGCTAGCCAAAAGTCGAACGAGATTGCTGCAAAAGCCGTTCTGTGCGAAAACATCTTCGGTCACGCGCGCGTAAAAGGAATTTATATGTAGATATAGGGCCACCGCATAATATATACATTTAAGAGAGGCAAAAAGCATTACATATACATAGTAAGGGTTTATATATATAGTGCAAAAGTTATATATATATAATAACAAGTACACATGTGCAAAACGGCGAGTGCAGAGAGAGAAGTGTAACCGACTTTAAATACTGGCCGATCGTCTCAAGTTACCCCACTACGAAATTTCCTTTAACTTTGTAATATGGGTATAAAACCACCCCTTTCAGCTTAGTGTGGTGTCTTCTTCGTCAGCATCGTCGTGACTCTCGCAGTCGTCGTCGTTAGCTTGAGCACTGGTGAGCACGTTCTTGTGCTACCCCCCTCATATATATAACACAACACCCCTTAGACAGAGGGAGATTGGACGCTCAGCTTGTGTGATACCAAGGAGTTATCCTTCTTATATGGTGTCACTCCAGGAAGTCGCACCACATCTAAGCAGACGCTCCTACAGTTCGGACCTATCTGGGACCGAGTGAAAGACAACTCGTTAACACTTTTCGATTACGATAAGCAAAATCCAAGTGTACAGCGACAAGTTTTTTTGCGGCAATAACGTGGCCCACAGGATTAAATAACGTGCTCGGGTCTTGATTGAAAAAAAGTTTAGCTTCTTTTTTCTTGAGGCTAAAAGCGCAAACCAGCATTAAGTGTAGTGGACTCTGGACATTACCCAAACATCTTGGGTTTTGTTTTTTGCAAGTGTGCATCCGAGAGCCAATCCCAAGTGAAAAGATTCTACCCTGTAGTGCTCTCGGACTCGTGACCAACGACTTTGGATACGAACTTTCCATCCCCAAAGCCACTACCTCATAGGATCGGGCGCGGACCGCAATGTTGGGTGATTTCGGTCCAGAACATCCACTGTCCTCTACATGATGAGGCCATCGCCCGCGAGATGCTGCCAAGTGAAATTGGCGAGTGCTTGCACTCTTGAGCATCCAAATTACAACCCATTGTAAAATTTTTGAGTTGAGTCACTTGCAAGTGTGACAAGTGGTGGTAAAAAAAATTGTTATTTTGTGGTAATATGTCTTCAATGCAGTTGATGAAGTGGACAATTCAGACACAATCATGACTCTCAATAAACTATATCAGATTTTTCTGATGGAGCCGGACAATGTGGCGACCACGTAGTGCATAGCGTGGTGGCTCTTTTTCAAGACGTAAAGATTATATTAAATCAACCAAATCAGTGTTTCGACCAAATGTGAAACCCAACAGTGTTTGGACAAAGACATCTCGATAAAGACATTTTTTTGGCAAAGGATTCAGTGATAAGCTCTCAAGTGTTTCCCCCAAAAGTGATTGACTTCCCACCAAAAATTGACATTAAAATCGCAAGTGGCGAATCCAAAAAGATTTTTTGCCCAGAACAAGTTAAATAAACGACTTTTAATGGTGACTCTCCTCTCGGTTGATGTGTCTCTGCGGCCAAAGACATTCGCTAAATTGGTAGGATCACTAAACAGAAAATTTTATTTTTATTAAACAGTTGAGTCGCTTTCAAATATGAAATAGGCAAGTGAGAGAAAAAACGCCAAAGTATAGGCAAAAGGGGTGCAAAGCGATAAATCGCAACAGTACATTCCCCCTCGTGTATCAGCGCTATCGAGAAAGAATTGCGGGGAAAATTGATAAAATTAATTTATTGCCTGAAATGTGTCGTGCTGTTTTCCGGAAATCCACTACAAAGTGAGGGGATGATTGGGGTGATATTTTCACAAATGTGAAAAATTAATTGGTCGGGCTGATTATGATATTTGTCGTGTTTTCTTACAAGTGTTTGATCAGATTAATTTCCTCTTCACGGATATTTAATAACCATTACTGAGTTTATCAAAACTTTTGGGTCAGTTGGGATTTGACTAGAAGTCAGAAAACCAAGTTTCGGTATATATAAGATTAAAATCTGTTGTGAGTTTAACGGACAGTGTAAGTGAGTCATTTGGGAAGAAATTCCATTTTGGGGGCGTTCTTCAGATGTGAGCCGTTGACTCTGAAATTCTTGTGCCCCAGAGTCTGTTTTTCTCTGATTTATCTCTCTGTGAGAGCTTCTTAGACGCCCCCTTTTTCTCCATCATCTCCCACGATATCTTATCATTCCGACCACTGTCTTTTGCAACTGAAATTCTCTTTCATTCGCCAGTCAGAATCACGTCCCAGAGGGTCGAATAAATTGTAATTATTAAACTGATTTTACACGGAGAAGAGAAAAGGGACAATTTCCCGTGAAAATACAGTGAAATTTCCCTCCCTTTCATGTCGGCTCAAATAGCCGTCGGTCAGTGATCTCTTGACTGCTGTGCTAAATGGTAATCTCTCGCTTTTCCCTCTTGCAGAGAACATCACCACACACATCATCAACTCTATTGTACCACACTTATTGCGTCACTCGTGTCAGGTGAGTTTCCTTCAACTTTTCCAGTATTTTCCCATTTATTTCATGATATAAACCGAGTGACTAAAGCTCAAGTGTGAGATGATTGGCGAGGGGTGGGATTCGGGTGAGGAATAGTCGACAACTCGCTGTCATCTTTGCCACCCTTGGCACATTGGAAAAGCCCTCGAAAAATCAACTGGGACAATTCGTGTGAACATTTGCAATTGTGGGGATGGTGTTTATCGTGTATTTTTGGCCCCATCACAAATATAGACACAATATGTGGAGGAAAAGATGAAAAATGTTGTTGAAAATTCAGGTGAATTTGCACGAGAGTCTAGAGTCAACGTCAAGAATTTCAACATTATTCATTGGCATATTTCATGACGATTTGCCTTTTATGTATGGAGAAAAGCCTCTCTCCTTTCTCAATTGGGCTTGTCAGTGCATTTCTCTCATGTTGAAATATCAAAAGCACACGCGACTTCTCGCAAAATGGCATTTCGCGAAGGTTGGGTGCAAAATTGTTTGGAGAAAAGCGTTTATTGAGCGAAAGTGCCGATCAAGAGGTAATAAATTGCCTATTCACTAAGTAAAATGCAATTGCGCCACCCACACTCAAGCACTACGAATTTTACAATAAAAATGTGCCAATCATTCCTCTTCGGAAGATATCAAAGAGGAATATCCTGTTGGTTTGAAGCTTTTTGATAATTCGCGAATTTCTATATAAATATTTAGTTTATCATCAGCTTTTGGACAATTAAAAGAGCTATAAATATACGAAACGTTATGAATAGAAAATTACACGTGAAATAAGTTTATTATGATTGAACTTTTACCTATGAAATTAAATTACAGATTTAACGAATTGTTGATACATTGTTCAAAATAGTGTTCTTAATTGAATAATACTTTAAAATAATTGTTTCCTGTATAATGAATTAAATTATGAGTTGCTAAACTTTTAAAGGGTGCAACTCAGATATCAAAAACTAAAGTTCTTCGGAAAATTCGGAAAATTTTTGAGGAAAGACATTGCCACGTCTTGGGGGAATTTTATATCCAATCATTTCACTCTTGAGCTTTATGTTATTTTAAGATGGAATTTTTCTATAACTCTCTAAGGCTTTATTTATCTTTATAAATATTTCAAATAAGAGCTTATTTTGAGTTCAAATACTTAATATTTTATTATTTGTAAAATAAGCAATCCTAAACTCTAGACTCGTGTCTAAGTACTCATTTACATAATAAAGAAGAATTCATTAAGTTACTGAGAGAAGTTAAGTTCTAAAGCTCTAATTGCGTCTGAATGGTTTTGGTCTTTTGTTTTTTTATGTTATTCAGATATACATATTAGGCATAAATATATTACACATGTATGTACATATCTTGACAATCAGGGTACGTAAGTCTATACCTATCAAATTTTAGCAAATTTTTTTCGCAAATTATCTTAGCTTCTCGTCAATAATTGGAATTTCACGGTTAATAATTAAAAATTTTATAACTCATTTAATGTAGCATACAGCCAATAATTTCCTGATTGATTCTGAGTATCAGGAATTCATTTGATTAGACTGATTTCCCAGAAAGCTTATAAATAATCCTGAGAAAACAGTTGTCATTAAATTTGTTAATAACCTGAGTTAATTAAGTCCATTTCTGTGCGATATAAAACTTTATCATTCTCGTGAATCTCTGCTGACGTCTCCATTATGAAGAGCGCACGAGAATCCTCATGCAAATATACGAAAAGAGCGCTTATTGCGGAGATGTGGAGGGTGAATTACCGTGAAAGTCCATTGAAAGGCAAATTGCGCCGAGACTGTGGAAGTCAATTAATAAATTCTCCGGTATTTTGATACAATAACTATACAGAAGGTGACTCTCACGTGAAGTGTGGGCGGAACAACTTCCGTTTCTCGTGCACATTCTCACAGAAATCCCCCGGCAACAATGGGTCAGATCACCAAGTAATTTAGCGTTGTGGGCTTTTTCAGCGTGCTCCTCCGTGTCTCATGAACCAGAACTTCTGGAATTGAACGCCATACCAAAATGAAAATGTGTTGCAAGTGTGGCGTGGTTGAACAAAAACCAAGTATAAAATCTGAATCACAAACTTCCTCAATATATCCGGTGTATTGTCGTGAGTAGACAAAATCGCTCTACAATATTCTTTACAGCAATTACACATTTGCTTTTTTTTCTCTAACCTCCTCGCGAGTCCGCAGAGGAGAAATCGTGGAAAAAATTGCTCTTTTTTCTCACTCCCTATTGTAATAGCAATTCTCTGATTCTGCCGCACTAACACCGTATTTCACCTCTTTGTCGTGTAATTTTCTGCTGAATTTCCAAATACAGCACAGCACCTACAAAATGATAAATAGATTGGTGGTCTTTCGAGAGTAGTTCCGGTCATTTCTGCGCCTTCCACTTGTTTGTATATGGCAAAAATGTATTTATAATGTCGCATAGAGTTTCTATCGTGTAGCTTTTTTATTATTATTATGACTCTTTTTCTCTCCTTCAGTCTCTATTGGTCTCTGCGAATCGGAACTCCGCACGTAAAAAGTCACATTTTTTTGAATTTACATTGCTATAGAAAAGTGAGTCTATCGTGGTCTTATTAATTGAACAGGACAGAATTAGGGGAGAGTTGAAAATTTTACTTTTGATCAAATTTTGCTTAAATTTCTATTTAATTATCAATTATAACGGAAGTATTAAACACTCTCGTTTTTGGAGTGATTAAAGTATTTTGTGATAATGTCATTTTTTGGGGGTTTGTTCTGAAGGGTTGGTATCATATACATAAACTCCAAGCCCCTTTCCCTCCCGTGACATTTGAACCCTTAAAAAATCGCATCACCTCCTCCTGCTCTGTGAAATGTCGCAAGCATTTTGCTCTTACATTCGCGTGAGCGGATGTTTGAATAAAAACTTGAGCGCGCGGAACAATGTGATTCAATCAGTTTTGGCTTATGGACTCGGAAACTCCCAGACTTTTTGCCCAACACATCTCTCGCTCTCTCTGGAGTTGCTGCGAGAATAAAAATCCAATTTCCACTTCTTTTACTGAAACACCACACAATCCAATGAGGTTTGGTTTTTCTACATGCAGATCTTCTCACAACCCACATTGTGGGGTGTTGGGGCAAGCAGCTCTGGCTCTTTCCTAGCTGTGCTGCCATGCGGAAGACCTCCAGTGATGACTCTTAATGAAATAACAACAGAATTTCCCACCCACAATATTTTTTGTTGTTGTAAAAAGCTACAGAAAAAAGCTCTGTTCGTCTGAGATCATCATTTTTTTCATTCTGTAACACAAGGCTTTATTACAATATTGAAGCGACATTTCAAAGCCCCAGTCTTTGGTCAATAATATCCCCACCTTGTGTCCACATCGTCCAGAACGAATTCTTGACTACACCCACTTCCGGTATGAGAAGTTTCGACAAAGAAGCCACGATTGGAATTGTCTCGATTGGCGCCAGTTTTGCCCCCAGTCGCTTAACACAATAGGAGGAGAAACATTTCGCCAAGTCCAATCCGCGGTTCGCGATAACTCAAGCGGAAAGCTCCTCGTCGTCATGCCTTTTGCTTAATTTTATTGTTTCGCATTTATACCACTTGCAAACTTGCAGTTGTGGAATCCTCCTACCAAGTGGAAACTTTGACCGAGTTCAAATACCAGAGGAAAATCCTTTTTCGCTAGGATGTGAATAAATCGATTTTTTGGGGTGAATTTGAATATACGAAATGTTCTTTTTTTTGGAATAAGGAAGCAATCATAATGGTTCCTCAACCTTATTACAAACAATTTGTCCTCTACCTATAAAACACTGACTATGAAATTACCATCCGCGATGTAATTAAATGGTTATCCATGGTGTTTCTCTTTGGTTGTTCTTTGTCTCTCTGTCATGGCCCACGTGCGCTCATCTTGATGGAGCATGCAGCATAAGCACGACAACCTCTTGAGCAAGGATTCACCGTTGAGTGGTTGGACGGAAATTGTAGTGAATCATGTCTCCGCGATGATGTCCATTCTCGGGGGTTAATTATTTTGACGCATGCCACTTGATATGGTCATTTAAGAATTTAGTGCCTTTTAACTCATTGCGACGCATCGGAGCACGAGAAAAGTCTCTCTCTAGTCGCTTTTTTATGCCCATACACCTCCAGCACGGGTCTGTAAAAAAAATGTGGCACAGTCACAAGTCATTCATTCCATTCATTGATCACTTATTGTTGTTGCTGGTTCAGGAGGATGCTCTCCCTTATCCAACAGTCTCTTTTTTCCTACTATTTGTGTCCTCCTCCTCCAGAGTGACGGTGCGTATGTGTGGAAAAAGCTAATTAATTTCATCTTACTGAGCAATTTCCGCCACTACACCGGGAAAAGTACTCAGGGAGAGAGGAGGAAGCGACATTATCGGAGCATCGACCAGGTGTGTTCCTCGCAATCCCGCTCTTGGCGATTGACAGGGGGTCATACACGACTTAATTTCTTTGCTAGCATTGTTGGATGGGGTGGTTCAGTGCGCTGAAGAAGAACACCCTGCCTTGCATAGGCATGAGTCGAGCGAAAGGTTCTGCAACGAAAATTTTTAAGGGATAGGTATATAAGACCTTTAGAAAGCTTGCGGTCATTCTAAATAAAATTGGATAAACAACCAGCGGGTTGATGAACAGTCAAATATCTTAATAAAACGAGAATAATCTGAATTTAGGTATTTTTATATGATGAAATTTATAATAATAAAATGAATTTTAGTTAATTAGGCTTCACTAAAACCAAACCAATTATATAGTTGATTTGATTGTAAGACTTTGGTTGAACAGGTTTAAATTACTACAGCTTGACAGATTAGGGACAGCTTAATCAAACATTTTAGTGACCTAAAGCTTAATATATTATAACTATATGTCTCGGTTAACAGCATTTGAAAACCCAGCTAGACTAATCATGTTTTTTTTATGTTTATTAAATTGGGTTTAGTCCTTTGAATAACTTGATAGGTGTTTGACTGCCCAACGCTCTGAATAACTGGTATGATTACGAAAAAGCTTTGATTAGAAGAATTAAGACATATTCAATCCCTGTTTGAATTATGTAAATTCCAAATGAAATCAAGAATGAAGTAGAACACTAAAAGGGCATTGATTAGGGTTATTAGTAAAATTAGAATATCAAGGCAGGGGGTAAGCACCACTCTCTGACTGTCTTGATCACTCATAAGATGACTATTGACCTTAAATAATAATGCGATATAAATCTATATAAACACAAAGCAGTAAAATAAACTTTTTTAGTTTAGTTTAGTTTAGTAAAAAGCCAAGCTTTTGTAACAGATAAAGTTACTTAAGTCTAATTTTATTTGAAGAATGTTTGACTATGTCTAAAACTGATGGAATAAAATAATAATTTCAAATTTCAACTTTTTTATTACAAAATTATTTGATTGTCATAGAAATGGCTTAAGATAACAAAGCCTTCGATTAGAGCTTAATTGATCAAGTCAAGTCTCAAGGCTCAGGCTCATTTAACAAAAAAAAAACAACTTAAATTATGTTGTAGAACTTTTAGCTCAACTCAGTTTTTCCACTTCGACGGCGCACTTCTTTTTTCTCGAACTGCAAGCTTAGGATGGTACACAAGCCGAGGGGTTGATGTTAAGGGGTGCGAGGTTGCCGAGAAAACGACGCTGAAACTGGTGCCAGCACTCCTGCAATTACTATCACCCTCTCTTAGTATAGATCATCATGCAGCTGTCCCTGTCAATTTTTCCGCCACACTCATCATTTGAATATTTGAATGTTTGCCAAAAATATTTTTAGGGTGATATATGAGCAAAAAAAACCTCTTTCCCCTAAGAGATAAGAAATATATGCCAAAGATGGGAGAATATTAATTAGAATTGAAGGTGGAAACTATTTGAAACTATTAAAGTTTCTATTGAACCATAAAGCTGGGAGGATGAGCATGTTTTTGGAGACAGGGCGATAAAGGGTGTTGGAAAATCCAATCGGGACTTGGTTCCACCTATCAATGTAAGAATTAATTGTCTAAGAGTATTGTGGTTACTCAAGTATTGCCAGTAATTAAACTTTCCAATCTGATTTTCTTCCCTGCAATCACACACTTTCTCTACAAGAGTTGGACTATGGATGGAGGAGAACAATTCTCAGCAAATATTAGTGAATTGGTGTGGGAATCAATATAGAGTAGATGCTAAGAAACTCCTCCGGCAAACCATAGAGAATTGTCATCAATCAATTGAACAGAATCTCGGTAATCTTCCCTTTGGAATTCCTTCAAGACTATTGGGTCCTTTCCCCAGAAATTTGCCACATGAACCAAAACTGTCTTAAGTATGATCGATTAACACTTCAAGATGGTCTTTTTGCTTTCTCTTCCCCTCAAATATTTATTCAAATGTCTGGTAGCGGAGAAAAGAAGCCTTCAATTGATGTGATTCCTCAAAGATTTGCCAAATCATCAATAGGATTTCTACCTGAATGCACTGATTCCATATGGTGGGAATGCCTCGAAAGACAGGTTGCAGCCCAGGAATTCTTTCAACGTCAAAGAAAATAACCTTAGACAGGGGAAGAAACCCCTAAAAAAAAGTGCGGCACCGTAACCACAGAAGTGTAAAAAGGGGCTTGCAGATGCTACATAAACTCATTTCTTTAGAGGCAAAATTTGCCAAAGAAAAGAGATACACTTCAACACTCCTTATCCTTCTGGGCTCACCCTCAACTCAAGTAATAATCGCTTAATCTCAGTATCAAATTAGAGCGTCTTGTGAAACACTTAAGAATGTTTTGTGGCCTTTGATATCCGCAAATCCCCCATCCAAATGATGTTTGTTTTACTCATTTCTGTTTCTGCAATTGGGTACAAAACGTTCTGTAATCGTGCTATATATATACTGTTATTATTATAGTTGAAGCGATGAAAGGCAAGTGAGAAAACCCTTCAAGAATGCTCAAGAGGGTGAAGAAAGAGCCAAGAAAATGTGCGGTTGAGGGTGAGACGACACTTGTTGAATATCAAGTAAATTTATATGACTCTAGAGAGGGGTTGGGACACCCTTATTCATGAGGCAAATCCACTCAAATAGCCTCTCCATCGACATCCAACTTCCACCCTCAAGAAACTTCATGCTCAATTATGTCGGGAACGTCTTGGGGTCGGCAAGAAAGTCATTGAGACACTTGAGGTAGCTTTTTGCTCACCCAGTCGACCCACCCAAATGGATGGGAGGGTGTAAATGTTTGCACTTGAGTGACAAGATGTTTTTCTTCCTTTTGCGTCCTTTTCATTGTATCTCTATTGTTTGAGGCAATCTTCGTCTTTTTGCCAATGCCCCCCGGTCTTTGGGATGTACTGAGTGTGAAATGGGGGTGTTTTCTTGATTTCTTCTTTTAGCTATGATCAACAAGTTGTTGAATTCAGAGAAAAATGATATTTTCTTGTAAAAGAGGAATTGCCCGTTCTTCATCTTTTTGCATATTTCTTACTTGTATTTCTTACAAAAGTGCTTTTATATTAGTACTAATGAGTACCTACTTCAAGTTTTGTTGAAGTTTCTTATATTTCTATGAAGTATTATTTAAAAAATTTTCTTTTCAATCTCCTCTTTTAGTGGTGAAATTGCATTGGTAAAATGAATGAAATATCGCTCAAGAGTTCAAGTATATGAGAGTTATTAATTTTCACTTGCCACCCCCTCGAAGCCTAATAGTCCATAAATCCGCGTATGTTATATTTATTGAGTAAACAGTTTTGAGAAAAGCTCATTGAAAATTTAATAACTGAGCCTCAATGCGGGGATATTGTTGAAAGTTTTCTACCCCAAGCCTTGCACATTTGCAATCTGGGCGATGAGGAAGTGTACGGAATTGTGGATGCAGTCAATCTGACATCGATCGATTCCATATTATGACGCACTAAACGGCTTCGACTTTAAAGCTGGGGTATCGATAAGGGAAATCAATAACATGATTAAGAGTCATCCATATGGGAAATTCATAAAGAATTCCTTCTATGTCCAACTTTTTACTGCACTCTATATTTTATGTGATGCTTTTTAGCGAATGCGAGTTTTTTTTGAGCTCCGGGAGTCGAAATGGGAGGCAAAAGGAAAGCAGGAAATATTAATAAAAAACACGATGAGTGGTAATTTCTGCTTCGATTCTCTTTTTCCGAGAGAAATGCTCATGTAATTCACCCTTTCTTCCTTTCTGGCTGAGTTGAGGGTGGGTTCGTCCATCGTCTGTTGTCGAAATGTTGCAGAGGAAAAAAAACTCACTCTTGCAGAATTTCCTACAAATATGATGTACATCAGAGGGAGAGGGAGAAAAAGTGCACAAAATATCCTTTTAGCTTGCAGCCATGTGATACACTGAAAACATATCCAAATGACAATTCACTGCTAATATTTTCCGCATTCTCTTATCTTTGTTGCACACATTATATTAGTAGGAAAATGTTGCCTGTTTTTTTGCATAACTCTCCTCCTCCCATTTTTGCAAACACTATAAGGCTGTATTTTTTCGAGGGGTTGATATATTTTCCGGCAAAACATCTCCCTGACATCCATCTAATGAGGTAAGGCGGAAAATCTCCAGCTAATTCTCAGACTATTTTCTGCTGGGCTGTGCAGAAAATTCAGTCTCACATTATTCTCTCTGAAAAATTCATACATTTTCAGCACTGTCGAGATGCATTATGCAAAAGTAATTTTAATAGTCGAGATTAAAAATACCTCCTCCTCATCTTTGAGCTGCCCAGGCGAGATTGCATTGAAATGATACTCTTGCAATAATGCAAATAGATGCTAGAGATGAGTCTTCGTTTCATCTCTGCCTATCCCTTCTTTTTTCCACACCACGAAGTAGTTAATTTTGACATGAGAAGCAATGCTGGGGTGCAATATTGCTTGGGATTAAGACCAAGGCATATTGCTTAAACTCGCTCTTTTCGGCGACAATTGCTGCTTGTGTTTATTGCTGAGGTTTCAACTTTGCAATATTCAGGGGAATGGATTGACTCACAAAAAGTTCACTACTTTAATAACATAAAAAGCATTCTCTGACACTCATAAAAAAGATCGCTTTATGTTAAACTTTATATTTTTTTGCCAAATTATAAAAATGCATAATTTTATTAGAAAACTGCGGCACCTATGACCACATTTTATATCAGAAAAGCTATATGTACGATATACACATTTCACTCAACTTTCTCCCTGTTCATTTTCTATTATATATTGAAGCTTTTCTAAGTCACGCGGAGCTCAAAGTTTTTTCTCGAGATTTCCCCCTCGTGACTCCAAATGGCGCAATCAAGCTGGAGAACACATCAATTAACCTTGACACGAATATAAAATTAAGTAAATTACATCATGTCGCTCAATCATAAAGGTGAGAAAATTTCATGCAGCATAAATTCTCAATCGTCATAAATTCTTCAAATGGAAAATTACAAGATACGCGATATGACAAAAGAAAAGGGGTTTATTGATGTTTTTCTCGGTTGCCACTTTCTTCATGTGGATAATTTTCCTCACTTTGTCTTGATGGGTGGCAAAACACGCGATTTTATCGTGTGGAACGTCGTCAACACCGGATACACCATTGTGCTGGGGAACTACTCAGCCACTTCCGTCTGTGGGTGGGTCACAGTGATGGTGTATCCGGAGAAATACCTACTTAGTGGCGCGTGCAGACGGGATCGGTGGGGAAGTGCCTCAAGGTGGAAATTACCACTCATTATTGAGATTAATTCGAACCAACTTAATCAATTAGGAGCAATATTTTACACTGCATTGCGTCTATTTGCATTTTGAAGCATTTCCCGAGTTTTCTCACTCCATCTTTCCCTCCACTTGAGGCTGGCCGGCAAAGTTTCTTGCAATTTTTCAAATGATTTTTTTCCCGTAGTAGCCAAATTCATCTGGGATGAAAAGCCATAATGCACATCAAAGAGATGCATAGACCGGTGGAAAAATCTCAATAGGGATGGGAGGAAGAAAAAAAAAACATTTTATTTAGATGGAGAGTCGCATGCGATCAGCACGCGACCCCGTCTTCTTTTGTCATACAAGAAGCGGCTTACGTTGAGACTATGAATAGTGTTTTTAAGCGGGCTAGAGAGGGTCTCAAATAACAGAGGGATGCTTGATGCAACGGGTGATACCAAGAGACTCAATATACTTTTTTATTCGATCGTGTGATTCGGTGATTTTATTAGAGATTGCAGAATGATTCCAAGAAACCCAGCTGGACATGTAAACTAAAATTAAAGAGGCGTATATATATAATGTTAGGGATTCAGTATATTTTTTTCTTATAATTTATAAGTACTGTTTAGACAATATTGTTAGATCTTTGTAATATCTTTATTTGCATCATTCAATGGAAGAAATTTAGAAAGACATTCAGTTGGCAAATTGTTTTGAAATGTGAAAACTTAATAATGTAGAGATTTAAGTTAAATCAATGAGGATTTTAAATTTTTTTTTAATTCTGAAATTTACAATAAGAAAAACTGCTTATGCGAAAGCCTTCTGTATGCAAACTGTATCATCGCCCTGAAAAATAAATATAGACAATGCAGTACTCTGTGACCACTGGGTATATCTCTTCCTCATGTTACGATCTTTTAGCCCTCTTTTTGTGGGCAAAGATGAGCTGGTTCCGCAAGTTGTTTCCCTGAGGGGTGAAACTATAATATAAAGATTTACAATCGAGTTGCGAAAAAAATGCATCAACTATCGCTGCGATCCTTATTTATTCACTCTGGTTTTGCCATCAGCACGCGCCCGATGTCTCTCTGGCCCCTTTTATATAAAAAAATATTCTTCTCCCCGACTCCTGATGCCTCTTACCACCGTGCGGCATATTTTGTATGACGAATTCTCATGTAGTTGTTACCCACCGTGAAATAATAAATAAATAATAGGGGTGGGTAGTTCACACAAGGAACTCTAATCTTGCATGCACTCTAATCTTGTGCATAAATTGAGAGCAATATTCTTTGAAGTTAAGCTTTCTTGGAAGTGCAAGGGACCTTCCTTATATAAACGTGAAAGCCAAGTTACAGCTGAGGAGAGTGTCTTGGCTATAGTTTTCCACTATATAATCATACCAGGTGCGGAAGCTTCATAAGACTTTTATATCAGTATGTCAGGAACGACGAGGGTCTTTTTCTCTCTCTCCCCCTTATATTTTGGAAAGGTTTCTTCAAGAGCAGATGTGCTTCTCTCCCTTCCGCATTCAATTCAGACTTGAATGACAACAATAATTATAACGAACTCTATGAGGACTATGGATCCTAGTACTTTTCTTTTGACGCGATCAAAAGTTCCCCCTTCACGTATTTACGTCATCGTTGCAGCTGCCACGTCTCGAAGAGTTTCGGGGCTAAAAAGATGAGGGAGAAGGATAGACCCTAGGCTAGAGAGAGGATAGAGTGAATCGACCCTACTTCGAGATCACCATCGGTGGCTGTGATTCTTGCATTCTCTGCTGGGTGTTTAATGGCTGTGGGGTGAAATTTGTCCTCCCAGGTTTAGGACAGATGAAGAAAAACCTCGGCAAAATTAGTGGTGAGCTTAGGAAGCATACGGGAATAATGATTCTAATGTTGGACATATCTTCAGAAATTATTGAGAAACTAGGATCTTTAATTAGGGGAATTAGATTAGATTAGATTTATTTTAATTCATCCGCTTAAACCATGTATTTTTAAAAATTTGAATGGGTTTGATAAGAAGGATAAGAAAGGTAGAGAGACCAATAAAAATAGGTCATTCAATATCTTTTTATAAGGTCGTATTTTAACATTAGAAATTATTTTGCGTTCAAGCACATATGCTGTGAATTTTTGTAAGACTGAGAGTCAAAAGAGGCACATTTTCTGCACAGGGGTTGTGTTTTGCTTGAAAATTGGCAATGTACGAGCGCAGTTCTTTGTCATCCAAAATGTGATTAATAAATCTCACCCTCCGAATTCACAGCAAGAAACTCTTATTATTCAATTCATTAGGATCTCAATAAAACTGTAAAGTTTTCTCTGCAACAGCTTTTCATCTTTCGACGTCATCACTCTTCTTTCTCTCTCCAAGACGCTACACGGTATATTCTCCGACCTTTTCTTCAACGGAGGGGAATGTCTTATACAATGGAGTGCTTCTTAAGGCAGGTAATGGTTTTGGAAATGTTTCTTTTCACGCAAAGACCTACAGTCGTCCTCTTCTTACAATTTTTATGTGTTTCTCCTTCGTCACTTCGGGTTTTCTTATAGGTTCTCGTCTTTCTTACCCAAAAGTACATAAGAAGAGAGGTGGAAACACCTTAGAAGAATCTTATTGGAAGCGCTTTGACTGTTCTTCGCCACTGAGTTTGAAGGCGTTGCCATTCATCTGGGAGCAGGTAGTGGCCCAAGATATTATAGAGATAATCGTATAAGAGAGGTAAAGATATAATTTTGCCTCTTTGCTCTTTGTTCTCCAATTTCTTTGACGTGAAGATTGAAGGTCGACGACAAAGGGCAGAGATTCTTCGACTTCCTGTATTTTATAGACCGGAATTGTTGTTGACTTACAAGGCGGGTTGTTTGTTCTACCACTTTTTGTTAGATCTGTTTGCTCTCCTGAAGGAGGCTCTCCTTCGGGCACGTCCGCAATTCAAGGTGTCACATCTCAACTAGAGCAATCGAGCTTCCCCAGAGAAAGGAAGTCACAATGGTTATTGACCACTGTGACATTGTGATTTTTTATGCGGGTGCGAAAAGGCAGTTTCCGAAACCACGGGAGGGGGTGTTTAGTTTGTCTTCATGAATGACACATGTATCTTCAACAGAGACCTCAATGAATCTCTAAATGGCCCCATTATCGCCTTGTTACTCTTTGCCGACTATTGCAATTTCACCTGGAGTACACAAGCCAGGCGGACAAAAAAGAATTGGCAACATATGGACTCGGGACTCAGGGACTTCCTAAAGTACCTCATGATGAATTGAAAGTTTTGCGAGATGATGAAAATTGAGACTCATCAATAAAAATCGTGAGTTGCAGTTGAATTAGGACTGAAGAGATAGACCATCCACCAGGTGGTTTATTGCTTACGTTTGATGAGC
This sequence comes from Phlebotomus perniciosus, assembly GCA_918844115.2. Lineage (NCBI taxonomy): Eukaryota > Metazoa > Arthropoda > Insecta > Diptera > Psychodidae > Phlebotomus > Phlebotomus perniciosus. The sequence continues at coordinate 78,831 of CAKKOB020000044.1, forward strand.
CACCGTCTGGGGTTTTGAACGTCCCGCACGGGCCAAAATCGTCAAAACGAGGGAAGATACGGTGGAAAAATTAAACGTATTAAATACACGCCCTATTTCTTCCTTCTTCGATCAACAATACCCTGAATATCTTATACCTCATTTCTGGATTTATGATGGTATACATGCGGTAGAGAAAAAATGTGCAACGAAATGCGGGTGGATTTTGTTGTTCATCTCTCCCCTGAGAAGAAAAAAAGTCGTGTCGAAGAAATGTTATTAGGGATTTCACTGTGAACTCCAATAGGTCTTAAGGCATTGTGGTGTGCCTTATTGACGAGGGAAGGTGATCTCTTTTATCCCCGAAAAAAAAGGCAGCACCCGCGGCAAACTCTTGAGGACTCAACGGAATCGAGCATATGCTCGATATCACATAATTGCTCATTATTCGCTTCTAATTCAAACCTTTTACTCGGCTATTTACTCCACGCAGTCTTCAAGCTCACCCCGTGAACTGGAACGAAGGAGGAAACAATAAGAATATTTCACACCGAACCCCTATCGTGTTTCTAGTGGCACTAAGAAACCCAGCTCAAAAAATTCATAACCGAGATAATTGGTGAGATATCTTTTCGGTCATTTGAAAGAAAACGACGTTTCTGATACAATATCCTGCTTGAGATTGTACGGAAAAATTATTACAGTAATATGTAGCTTACAATAGGGGCTCTCGAAAATCTTTATTTTCAGCAGTGAACAAGAAATCGCAGATATTGTGAAAGAGTTGAAATTGCATTGTATACAAGCCAGGGTTTCAAGCTTGGCAAAGGACTTAAATTAAACCAATATAGCGGTAGTCACAGACTGAGGGTTCTCCTTAGCCTCAAATTAAGATGAAGCCAGATAAAGCTCGGTTTGATATAGAATTAGGTTTGACAAGGCTCTACTAGAACACTGTATAGAGAATTCCTAGCCACTGTAACTTTTCCAAGCCTAACCACTGCTCTTTGCCTTTCTTCTAGAATTGCAACTCATGGGCATAAAAACCCCAATTTCTCAGGATATTTTCCGCTCTCTAGGCTTTTGTTGCAATCTTAAGTGTGCTCTCATGATGAGTTTGCCAGTGAGAACTGTATAAGATTCTTATGCCAGTACTGTGGTGTGAAATCTCACAAAAAATGCAAATTACCCTTGTAAGTGGCATAGTTTTCGTCTCACCGTGGCCCAAGTGACGCAAATGGCACACTTGCGGGCATATTAAAGTCTCTTTGCGCGTATTAAACATTTTTTTCTGATTAATAAGCACCCGGATTCTCAGCAGGTGGCCTCCTTTTTCGGTAGCACTCTTGTCTAACAATTAACCGCATATCACACACCTTTTTTCTGCTTCTTGTGATTTCTCAATTTCCATCTGAATGGGACAAAATGTCGTGGTTGCCAGAGGGAATTCATGATAGGGGCAACTATCAATGGTGAACTCCTTTGCCAGATGAGCTGGAGATTACAGTTGGTGAGCAAATAGAAATGCAGAATTGATTATTTCTCTCTGTATTTGATCTTGGTAAATGCACTTGCTGCAAGGAGATGGTTAAGATTGCCACTAAATGATAAGATTCTCTCAAGTGCTGAGCGTGTTTGCTGATCTCTTTTTCATTGAGGAAATAGAGGATTCTTGTTGAGTGCGTGTATCCAACAAACGGAATAATAAGAGGCTTTTTTTCATCATGTCATCCTCTTATCCCCCAGCAGTTGGCAGAAGAGAGTGAAAAAGATAAAAGAAGATGCACTTTCAGGGTTTCCAAGTAACAAATTGTCAAGTTTCTTCGGGTGTCTCCTTGAAAGGTCTCCCGCGTCAAGTGAAAGAGGCCGAAAAGTCTGCAGAATAATTAATCAAATGGCTTGTTGAGTCTAATTTTCTCCATTTGTGGCTTAGTTGTTGAAAACACATCGTGGTTTATGGAAAGAATCGGATAACCAAGCGTCTTTCGGCGATGATTCATCCGGAGAGGCTCAAAGACCCAACAAAAGAAGTATCTCAAATTGTGTGAAAAGAAGATGAGAAAAGGAGAAGGGTTTCGGTACAGTGGTCAAGAAATTGCTGCATGTTCTGCCAAAGTGAGATGAAAGAAGAAATCCCAGGGAATGGAGTTTTTGTGGCTCTCTCACAAAAGGATTAAATGTCACTCTTATTTTCAGTGCAAACACATAAATAGAGGAGATCCACAATGAGGCAGATGGTTTTTTCCACTTTGATGACTATGGAGATGTATGAGAAATTTTATGCAGAACACCTTGAGAATTGCAATTTTCTCTAAGGGTTACTTCTTTCACCGGTATATCCCACCCTATCCTGAACAATATAAATTTCTCCAATTCATATCAATCTCTTGTGAAATGTGGCTATTTCGCCCTGTCAAAAGGATTGTGGGTGATTTTAGAGATCCCATCATTTCAAAATATATTACCTGAATTTGAGTTTTAAATCTTAAGTCACATTTTAGTATGTTGTAGGGCGCTCTGGACTCTTAAAGATAATTGCTATACTCTCCTCATGCTCTAGCATATCAAATTCATTACTAGCATTGCTCCGTCTGTTTTCTTTCTCTTTTCAAAAGTGATGTGCATTAAGTGCATTTTGATTGAATTAATTTGAGAGTGTTTCTCTGGGGCAGAGCCCACTGTCCCGCTCTGATGCGAAATGGTATCATTTTACAACAGAGGGGTCATCAATCCTCATCTGTTTTATCTTCTCAGCTTGACCGCGTGTCCCAAGACATCTGCTCAAGATCTTCAGGATGCGTCTTTTGTCTGCTGTGGCTTCGTAAAAATTCGATTTAAAAATTTTGGCGATTTGCGTTACTCTCTCTCAATTTCCATTTCATGTGGTTGTGTTCCGCCTGAAATGTCCATATTTTTTCATGTCTTTTCTGATAAATTGAATTCTCTTTCGCTGCGAAAATTCCATCAGTTCGATAGTCATTCTCCCGGAATTGGGTTCGTCCAATATTATTGATGAACGCATCTCATGCATTAGTTCCGGTAGATGAAAAACGCATACATTCGAAAAGCGAGATGGAAAACTCACAGTGGAACACTCGGATTTTGTTTATGTTTTATTTAAATTGAGCCCGCAGCTAATTTAGGTTATATTCTGTGTGTTGGGGAACGGGGGGAGCACACTGGGAGGGCTTTTGGTGGCGGATGATGGCAGTTGGATGTGCCTCGGGAATCGCGAATTGACATAGACACATCACATATTCAGAGAGCTCAGCGAACGACAACAGAGTGGCGTTTCCACCCCAAAAAACCTCTTTCTCTCTCTCTTCGCACATTTTCATTTTAACGTTTTTACCCCGACACACCACCCCACCCCCCAGGCAGCGCCGACAAATTTTATCAGTGGAGCTTTTGCCGCTGTTGCAGTGCGCTTTATTGGCATATCCGACCAGGCTGCTCCACAAAGCAGCGACGGTGCATGTACACCGAGCTGTGTAGCCTGTGTAGCCCAGATGGGGCCGCCGGGTGGATTGAATGGATGGTCGAAGGGATGAAATGAACAGAGAGAGAAAGAGTGCACTTTTATCCAAACACCCTCTGCAAACAAAATTCAAATGAAATGAAATTAGTGGCAGGCACACACAGGTCCTATTTATGCTCCATGGGAATTGCATATAGAAACGCTGATGGAAGGATGGACGGACAGGCTCCCCAAGATTTATCCAAGCAGGAGATTGTTGAAAAATCCCGTCTGATATAAGGGAGAGAATGGTACATATCTAATAAAAATCAAGCGCTTTTTCGAGATCGATGATTATTCTGAGGGGTTAGTCATTTTGGAACATCATGTACATATACCTATAATAATTAGTGACTTTTATTTGTTATGAAAAGAATATTTTTTGAAGTATCGAAAACAAATTGCCGGGCTGAAGAAAGTGATATAATTAAATAAAAAATATTAATCACATCGGCTTTTATGTTTCGTAACATTTTTGT